>WAAG01093729.1:77020-96036 GCA_013390105.1 Tichodroma muraria
TCCCCAGAAACTCTCTGTCATTTCCCTCTCACTTGTTATTCTGCCTTTGGCTCGTCCCCAAAATAAGCCATGTTTCCTGAGATATAGCTCTCCATGGCTCCTGATGCTGCCTCTCTCTCCCCCCACCTCCATGGATACCCTCCCCAGTGAGAGTATCACATGGGTATCCTCTTTTGCATTTTTCATAGCGTTTGCATCTCTAGCTGTAAAAGATTAAATTAAAGGACTATTTGGCCTGCCTTTTGTGGTCAATGCCACTCTAGCAAGCAATACATCACTGGAGGAATGTCAACTTCATGACCCATTACTCAAATGAGGCGCCAACTAGGAAGAGTGAGCTGAGAGATCCAAGAGTTTTAAATTTATTGTCATGATACAGCTAAAATAAAAACCCCACCTCTCTTATATTATGTGGAGTGGGAGGCAGAGGCAAGAAAGAGTAGGAAGTCTCTCAGGTCAATCAAGAGCTTTAAATAATGTGACTCTGGTAAGCAGGGCTTCTTTGCACATGAGATAGCTAATTCTGCTATTTTGATTTCTCTCCTGAAAAAGACAAAATGTTTTATATCCTCCCTTAGTGCAGCCTTTAGATTTCTGGGCAGATTTGCAGCATCAGATTGGATTTGCATGGATGAGGATGCACCATTCACTGCGCTTCTGTGTGATAAATTGTTAGGAAAAGGTTCTTCACCCAGAGGGTGACTGGGCAGCAACTCAGGTTATCCAAGAATGTGGTCACAGCACCAAGCCTGACAGAGCTCAGGAAGTGTTTGGACAATGCTCTCAGGCACGTGATGTGACTCCTGGGGTGTCCTGTGCAGGGCCAGGAGTTGGACCCGATGATTCTTGTGGTTCGCTTCCAACCCAGAATATTCTGTGATTCTGTGGTTACCCTGAGGCAAGAAGGACCAGTTTGTGACTCAGCTGCTAACCTGCTGCAGTTTCTCAGGACAGATTGTTTAAGTTGGCTCTCATTTCAAGGCAAACAGTTGGGGCAGCATTAGGTTCAGAAGTTTAATTTGGATGTCCTATACCTAGCACAGTGTGGCCATTCTTCCTGCTTCCATACTCATTTCAGCCTCAGGTCTTCCTCACGTCTCTCCTACACCCTCACTCTCCCTTGTGGCCTTTGTTCCTCTTTCTTTCTTATTTCCATTTGGCTTTTCCATAAAGATTTCCCTTTCCCCCCTTTCTTAAAATTGCATATCCTACTGACTCATCTCTTCTGGGCCACTCCTCCAAGTAAAAAAAAATTTTCAGGTATCCTTGAGAAAAAACTGGGAAAGAACTAAATTCATGGCAGACATGGACTCTGCTGTCTGCAGGTAAACCTTTTTGCCCCACCCAGTCGGATACATCTTCATAAACTTCATACTCCTGAAAAATGGGTATTTTTAAGGATTTCTGCAGCTAACTGTAAGTGAAATGGGTATCAAAAGAGCCCCAAGACTGACATGTCCTTCAGGATGTTACTAGAAGATAAACAGGGAGGGAGGAATAATATCTGTAAGCCAGGGCACAGAGTTTCAAGGTTTAATGTAGAACCTGAAGCATCTAGTTCTGATGAAGAAAGGCTGAAATATAACATTTGATGTAGTCAGGGGTAAGTCTGTTTGTGCCACTGACAATCCTCTTTTGCAGGGCCTGATGAAAAAAAGTACAACCACAGGATACTCAAAAGTAGGGCATTAAAAGGATGAGCAAAGGGCAAGGTTTCAGTCCATTCTCTGGCACATGATATGCAATGTTAAGGAATGCTCTAGTATGGAAGAAATTCCAGAAACCCTCTAGGACTTAAAAAAAAAAAAAAAAAGTGTTCAGAGCTGCTCTGTGTTACAATATTCTCTTCTAAGTATGTAGAGTTCCACAGCTTCTGCATTGCCAAAGATTTTTTCCATAAACTTTGTATTTGATCTTATTTAAAATTATATTAATATCTTATTTGAAATTATAACAATGTATTATCTCACATTAAGACAGGATAATATAACTACACAAGGAATTTATGAATTAGCTGATCAGACTTTTGAGGGACCCCAGCCCCATGGAATGGAGAAATACACTGTGCCAAATTCTGCCATAAATTATAAGTGTATGACTCTGCTGCTGCCTGAAGCAGTTTTGATAGGATTTTGAGGGAAGGAGTGAACTGAATTCACACTGTTGATAGAAATGTCTCCTTGTACATGTGTAAGGGTTCCCATCTCTTCTTCCTCATCAGTTCCCATCTCTTCTTCCTGTAAGGCTTCCTATGGCCCTTGGACCACAGTCCCGATGTAGCCATTGCTGGGCCATTCTCCTGAGCTGCCAAGGACTTCTCTGTGCTCATTTGGGGTTCGCCTGCATGGAGTTTCCTGTGAGACTGAGGCTTTTGCTGATTGGGAAAAAAAGAGTCCGATTCATTATGTTTGACTGGCATCTAGAAAACTTTGAGAGTACTATTCTACTAGTAATAATGATAATAGTAACAATAATATTATTGGTAGTACATTTTCCTATTACATTATGGTACTAAAATATGTTATTATATTTTTTATTATTACAATAATTTACATAGTTTCACTGCAGTGAAACCAATTCATATATAAATGCATATAAAAAGGGAAACACTTTTTAAAACTTAGTTTCATAGCTGCTTAAAATGGCTCATTTTTCCAGGCTCTGTTTTTTTGGAGGGATAATCCCCAGCACAGTAGTAAGCCAAGACACCGTGGGCTGGAAACAAAAGTATATGACTCAAAAGAAAGGCTCTCATTCATGGCAGAATTACTGCAGCAGCTCACACTTCTGTGCTGGGACAAAGAAATCTCCAGAAGGGTGTGATCTTGGCTGAGAAGAAACAGTTTAAGTCCAGTCCTCCCCCAGGTTTGGTTTGTGGTGTCTCAAGGGCTGACAGAAGGTCAGTCCCTACGCAATAGCTCACCCTTCCCCGAGGAGCTGTGAAAAGCTGTGCAGGGATCACTCCCCCAGCCACAGCCACAGAGGAACAGGCTGCTCACACACAGGCTCACCAAGGCAGAACTCCCAAAGCAGCTGCCAATGCTCCTTGCTCTTTTGGTACCTAGAATCCATTTTTTTAGCAGTACCCTGTAGCAGATATGAACTGCATCTGAGCATTGCGATTTATAATGCCACAGAAGGAGGGAAAAGCCTCTTAAAAGTGACGGCAAGCAGTGGAGTACTTAGCTTAAACTGTAGCAAAATAATTGTCTTTGTGCACTATATGTTGTGTGATTTATAGGACGGCTTCATGAGAGACCAAATGAAACCCTGGGGTGAATTTCACTCAAAAAGATCAAAAGTAAGATTAATGAACTAGAATTCTTTACCTATGCCATTATCATTTATAGGATTCCACTGGACAGAGAGGTCCCTTTTGATGCTAGGAGTCCAACCTATATATTTATATTTTAATCCACTGTTTTTTACATATTTTGCATAATGCAATTTGCATATTTATAAACAACTATTAATATGATTTATTACAGTTCCCCCCCAAACGTGCCAAATGCTCTAGGTACAGTTCCACTTACACATAGGTCTCTGTTTCAAAAAGTTTAGTAGCTGGAAACTTAAGTTGGGAAATGTCTGCACTCAGGTATGGCTCTCCTCACTTTATGTGCAGGAGTGTTTGCAGGGTTGGGCCCTTGTGCAAACAGCTGGAGTATGGATATTGCAATCCTGAAAATCACTCTCAGACTCATTTCAAGGCCATTTTTGTTACCATTTTGGAATCAAAAATCAGTATTTTCATTACTCTCCAATTTAACTTTGCTTGGAGATTACTCAGGTATTTAAACATGGTTGGGGCTACTCTGGGAATATCTAAATTTTTCCTCTCCAAAAGATATATCAAAATGCAGTAGTATGAAGGGGGCCTGAAACCCCTAGTGAAAGAAATTACTTTGGCAGGAGAGTGTTGGAATATGGCCATACATATTTCTGTGGGGAGCCTTCTCTATGGAGGTTGTGGTAGGACTGAGCATGGATTTACAAGAAATTCCCATTAGTGCTTTGATTGCTACGTCTCGGGCAAAATGGGTGTTTCTCCAGTCCTAAGGTAATTTTGGGGCAATCATCTTCAATTTGTCTTCCTCAGAGTGTGATGTGGCTCCACAAAATGCAGCACCAACAGCCACGTGCCATTTTTCACGTGAAGCCCCTCTTTGTTCCCTGCTGAGAGCACCAAGACATGCCACGTGCTGTCCACCCATCCTTTCGCTGCCCACCACTGGGTCAGGCCTCCCCAAGAGCGCCACTAGACCAAAGCTGGTGCTCCTGTACACCATAATTGCTCTCCAAAAACGCTTTCTGAGCAGGCCCAATGGGTTTTTGAGGGGGAGGGCACAGCTGGTCCCCCAGGCAGCGGCGCGCGGTCCTGCAATGGCAGCTGGTGATCGCGGGGGCACCCTGCCCCACCTGCCCACCCTCGCTGGGCCTTTCTAAACGTTCCTTTTTCCCCAACGCTAACCCAAATAAACACAAGTATCCATAATGATGATGAATGCCCACCAAAGGCTAAAATAATGTGCAAGTTTCTAATTTGTTTTTAAATACAGTGATTTTATTTGTGAGGTTTTTTGTGCAAGCCTCTCAAACACCATTAAACTCATACTCAAATATTTACAATGTGTTTATACTTACCGTGTTCACCTCTGGACAAATTGTTTGACCTTATTTGCAAATGTGTTACAAGAGCCCCCAATGACAGATGATCTTTCATAGGAAATCACAACATGTATGTGAAATTGAAGCTATGCTGCTGCCCTGTGCAGTATATCAAAGCGCTCTGATCTCCCCAAAACATAAATCTGCAGCACAGCCACCCTGGCAGAGCCTGGGTGGGGATGGAGGAGGGTCCTCCTTTAGCCTCTGGTGCACAGACCCACACTTCAGGGGTCAGTTTACGCCATGCGAGATGAGGGCATTTGACGTCCAAAACCTGTGGGGCTGATGCTACCCAGTCACTCAAATCACATAATTAATGTGCTTCTGGGTTCCAATAATAAACAATTCTGATGCCTACTCCCTACAGCCAAACCTCCCGGCCTAAATAAACAGCTTTTGGCTTAAAAATGGCTCTTATCCAAAATGAAGTTTTCCATTGATCAACCAGTCCTCTGTGAGTTTGTGTTTCATGATTGGTGGGAGGACAGCAACTGGTTTAGTTTCCCACTGATTATGTTAAGATTGAAGGGACTTATTAAAGAATTATTTATGTTTCTGTACCTATATATTTTATGCTGATGCTTGCTCACATTATCTCCAGACACAGTAGTCACACTTAAACCATGTCATTTCAGCTAACTAAATATTATCTTACTTATAGAACTAATGGAAGGTATGGAAAACATGAAGTAAGAATTAAAGGAAAATTAGGATAATTCAAATCACATCTTATTATAACTGAATGGCTAAAAAACAGTCATCAAAGAACAAAAGAGGGTGTACTCATCACTGTATGTCTTACCCCATTGAGGAATTTGAAAGAACGTTAGCAAAAAATTTTCCCCTTTGCCAATAAAATGGTTTTGTTCAGACTCTTCTTTTGCTCCTCAACAGCCCTACCAGTTGGGATGCACTGCAGGGAAGTGTTCTTCTTCCTCAGGTGACACTGAGGCAACTTATTGGGTGAGAAAAGCTGAGAAAAGATCCTTCTAACCCAGTGACCCATCCCAGCCCTTCCACCCACAGATTTTATGTTGAACTGTTTCTGTGGATATCACTGAAGCTGCTGTAAGTCAACAATCTTGATTTACAATATCTGTGTCCAATAAAAGAATCAGGGCAATTACAGTCCTTCGAACGGGAGCCTAAGCAATGTCTGTTCCCAGTTTAGACACAGTCTAGACTTCATTCCTCAGCCATCCTAAGGCCTTTCTGGAAGGACAATATTTCATAGTCATGTAATCATCGGCCCTTTGTTGACACCACCAATAAGAAAGTCAATTGGTGTCAGCTGTAGTGGTGATTTTGTGATGGGAACATCTGTCCTTTTCATTCCTGATGAGACTTATTCTTGGTCACCGTTAATTTGGCGAGGATGAAAGCTCCAGATCCTGTTACAAGTCCTTTGAGTAAACTAGTTACTCATAATTTTTTCACATAGTTTATCTCCTTTGATTTGTAAAATTGTTTCCACTTGATGCTTTGGGCCCAGGTGCCTTTTGAGGAATAATAAAACTTTGCAGCAAGCCCCTGACAAATCCAAGTGTTCCTTTCTACCTATCCTGGTAGTTTAGATGATGCTGCATCTACCTCAGCCCTTCACGGTCCTCTAATTTTTCGTGTCTGTTAATTAATCATTCTGACACAGAGTTCTGCCAAACCAAAAAATGTTTTAAATATCCTATATATAGATCTCAACTAGGACTAGCAACTAGGGATTTCTGCTTTGTTCTTTTATCGCACATATGTTTCACTTTGATGTAAACATTGTTTCAAAAACAGTAAAAAGAGCTTTTTCATGTTATGCATAGATTATTCCGTAAACATATGCATCCTGTCAGACACAGTAATAATTAGAAATAGCTGTAGTTTCATTGCTAACTCCATAATACTTCAAACTGCTTAGAGTTTTAAAAAGTAAAAATCAGACGCACATCTTTGATTCTGGGTAGAAACTGTCTAAATTTCAATTCGTTTCCCTGTCACTAGGACTCATTTAATGTTTCTAAGAAATAAATAACAAGCTCAATAAACTTACTACAATTTTATAATTTTACAACAGTAGAATTTCACCTACAAAATTCATCTGGACAGAGGAGTTGAAGTTGTTTTGAGGGTGAAATTCAGAAATGTTCTTACAACACAATCAATTTTTTTTGTTGTTCATGAGTATCTTTTACTATCCAGACAAACTGATGACATATATAAACCTCTGTTGTACTATACAGTCCCAGTCAAAGAAAAATTTAACAAGAAAAAAAATATAAATTAGAAGCCTTTCAGAGGGAGGGTGCATTTCAATGAGTCTTATATCCCATGCAGATAGCTGTGGGGATAATAAGATTGGAGAGCTCTCATTTTATTTATAAAAGTAAATATATATATATATATTTAATTAAATATTTCTCAGGCTTTGCTACATGGTCTCTTGATAACAGAGGCAAAGTTTAAAGGTGCTATTTGCTCTTAGACCTGTTCATGCATCGAACTTGACTCATCTTTCCACCTTAGCTGGTAAGTACAGCAAGGGCACTAACCCTGAAGAGAAACAGTGAGGTTTATTTAAACTTGGCTGTCACAGGCGGCAGCAGAATAATTTTCATCATATTTAATGGACGGGCCTCAAAACTCCGTGAACGCGACAGAAACATCCACGGTGCCTGCGGGATGGGTTGTAGAGTCTGGTGCGAAACTTCAGCCCGGCTCCAGGGAATTCCTCTCGGGCACCCTCGAGACCTCTGCGAAACGCTGCGGTGCCACATCGCCCTCGTCACTTTTGGCTGCCCAGCTCAGGGCAGGCTTGTGCCTCAGCACGAAGCCGGGCGGGTCTCCCTGCCCTGAGCTGGCTTCAGCCGGGGCTGCGGCGGCTGCTCGGAGCAGGAGGCGCGGAAGGGCCCTGCCAGTGGCCAACCGCCCGGCCGGCTCCGCAGCCTCCACGTGCAGGCCCCCGTTTTCCCCCTGCCTCTTCTAGAAACAAGCTTTTCAGGAAAATTCTGCTTTGCAAGGGGTGGTGCCAAGTGACATGTTCAGTGAACTGTGTTACCCTGCATAATTAAGAAGAGCTAAACCCCAGGTTTGTTACAACAGCTTTACTACAGAGCTATTACTGTGTAAGTATCAACAAAATCATTGCCCACTGATCATACTCCAACCTTTATTTTTTGGAATATATTTAATGAAATATTGATAATGCTAATGTCTCTGAAGATTAATTAGGAGTGTTGGAGAGGATATTTTTTTAAGTACAGATCAAGAAGTAACATTTTCCACCAGATGTTTCTAATGTAAATCTAGGAAACCAAGTGTCACATCATCTAAAAATTAGATGTGGCTCAGTGGGGATTTCCACTACAATTTTATTTTCTCCAAAATTATACCAGTTATTAAAGAACACACAAAAAATAGGGTATTTTTTTGACAGCATTGCGGCTACAGTTTTCATCAAATAGATAGCAGATCATCTGACTTTTATGAATCTCACAGTGTGCATTTGACTTTGGTGTGTTTGAGATAACATCACATCCATCACAAAAAGCCTGGAAGAGATGCATTCTCTTTAATTCTGCCTTGACAAACACAAGATCTGATCTACTTCCTCTTCTCCCCTCTGAGGCCGAGGAAATTCTTTTTGTTCACTATTCTATCTTTCAAGTAAAAAAAAGTATTTCTGCTGTCAGGTATGCACTGACATTCCCCCGAATCAGCATTTCGTGCTAGGAAAATTAAATATTGTTAACATGAATAGTGATCCCAGGATTCCTTCTGCTACTTAGCCCTCCACTGCAAGTAGTGCCAAGCCTGAAAGGGTAAACTAGAGTTTTCCCAGCTTGCTAAGCTGGGTCCTCTGACCTCCTGTGCTCGAGGCAGCAGGATAAAGAGTACTCCACCTCTCCAAACTCTTGTGCTTTTGCGGCCAAGCGGAGTTGTGATTCAAATACAAACAGGCAATGGGACCCCAAAATTTAACTAAGTATCTTAATAGATAAGTGGATAACCCCCTGATTACATGTTGCCTGTGGCCCATTGTTCATTGTTCAGAAATAAATGCCCCTCACAATCCTTCAGCAGTAATCATATCAGCAATACTTATCAGAAGCAGACTGATGCCTTTGTACAAATGGCACCGATAAAGGACTTGCAGAGCAGAGAACAATTCAAACAAGTGGAATGAACAAAGAAGTGCATGGCTTATCTTTTGTGGCATTTTCCATGGCTTCAGAGTATCTGACAGTGGAGCCAATGGGAATATATATTTTCCATGATAACAGTTACATATGTGGCCTGCACTTTCTATGTCTGTGCTGGAGCACGCTCAGTCTCCTGTCTGCTGAAGCAGGGCAGGGCAGCTCTGGCACATGGGATCAGCCACCACTTCAGCTATTCTGGCCTCAGAGTGACAGGTGATTTAAGGTGCTCTCTTAGGATGGTTGTTTTCCACAGCTGCACCTATTTGTCTCGAGATAAATCTCTTTTTTTTTTTTTTTATTTTTGTTAATAGACACCACAGTTCCCAGTCCCAAAATAGGAGACATAGCAGAAACCCCCAGGATCACCATTTGTCACAATTCCATTTGCTAGACCATTGTTTTTCTTCATTCACACCATGCTGTGCGTTTCCTGCAAGGAAATACTAGGCCTTATTTTAATCTTCATTTTTACATGATGGCCCCCATAATATGTGCATCAATATCCCTCTGCCTTCCCTTCCATCACCAGTTTGTAAAGACGGACTTGGGACTAGATCCTATATTGCTTGTACTTTAAATAATCCTGCCTCATTTTCTTTGTTTACAACAAAAACATTGAGATCATTGGGAATGATTCTTACTTCAGTTACACTATCTTAAAACAGCTGAGCTTTTAGCTTTTCTTGTTTATCAAAACATATTGTTTATCTTTCTCCTTCTACCTTTGCTGCCTTCTTTCCCACCCTCTTTTACTTTCGTCACTGCAAGTTCTTTGTTGTGCTCACTAGCACCGTATTTGAACCTGTGATGGCTTGCTATTTCTGCCTCCAAAATAATTGAATCAAATTTACTGTTAATGCTCTCTGAATTTAAGTTTGCACTGATTCCAGAAGGAGCTTTCTGAATTTTACATTGTGGTAAAGCAGTTTCAGAAGTGCAAAGACAGCAGAGTGAAAAGCCAAGAAGCATTCTATAAGAGAGCCTGGACTGAAAAAAATAGTGGTTCTTTGCTCTTAGCTGTAATGCTTTATAACAAAACACTGAAGAAAATGCAGCACAAGGAACAGCCTTCTAGTGTTCATTGGGTGGCCTCTTGTGAAAGAGAGTTAAAAAATTGGGAGTACTCTGGGAATATCTTAATTTTTCCCCTCCAAAAGCCATATCAAACTGCAATGGTATGAAGGGGTCCTGAAACCCCTTGTGGAAGAGATTGCTTTGGCAGGACTGTGCTGGAATATGGCCATACATGTTTCTGTGGGGAGCCTTTTGTGTGGAGCTTGTGGCAGGACCAAGGATGCTAAGCTGAGAGTCAAGCAGAAAGCTCCAAGAGAGCCTGCATGTGACCTCTCTGTTGTTGATCTGCTCATCCCCCAGCCTGGATTGGTACCGAGGGTTGCCTCACCCTGGGTGCAGCCCCTGGCACTTGGCTTTGTTGGACGTCATGAGCTTCCCATGGAGTGACTTATCAGGATTGTCCCAGTCCCTCTGGATGACATCACGGTTTTCAAACTTGTCAGCTGCACTCCATGAAAATGGGGAGCCTCATTGCTGCCTGTGACTATGTGAGCTATGACTTCTATCTCCTGGTTGACTTCATACAATATCTTACCAGCAGAATAAGCCATCTTTTACATTTGGATCAGGAGTTAAAATGCAGTTAATAGATATGGAGGTAAATGGAGGGTATCTCTGGTTGGTCTTCCAGGTTCTCACTTTGCTGAAAGGAATGAGCTGTGGAAACTTCATCCCTTTTGCTTTTTCAGGTGGGTCTGAACTTTTCCAAGCAGCTGTCTGCAATATGTGTGGCCCCATATCTCATGAGAGGCATTTTTGATACCCTCTGAAGTTAAGGTTTCAAAAAATGTTATTGAAAAAATGTCCCTACTAAGAATATTTTTTCTTCGAAGAGTTATAAAGAGGGAAACCCGTGCCCCAAGTTTGAAATCCACATGTTACGTTCCATGTGGCTCACACATGTGTAACATAGGCATGTTTTTATGAATCGTTTGTATATTCCTTAGCCAGACTCCTGTGTTTAAACAAATGTGGAAACAACACAATACAGCTGTATAAGGAATTTTTTTGTTCATAAGTAGGATCTATAGATTTTAAAGCTACACTTTCAGCAATAAAGAAATTGTCCATATTACTGGAATGTACTTCATATCTTGATAAAACCTTTCATTCTTTTGGTCTAGGAAAAAAAAAAAAAGACCTATGAACTTTATAATGATGCCAACTTAACATTACAAGGATTAGTAATAGTCAGGAGTGAAGGTGCTATTCATTACTAAGATATCAAAACAGGCCTGTCAGCTTGGCAAGAAGGTTAGTTCTGATGTTGTTTCCAAAATGATTAACATCTTCTTAAATGAACTGTTTCAGAACTTGGGACAGTTGAACACTAACAAAAGACTGAAAAGTGAAATACAAAATAAATGGCCTCTATTGACAGTTCCCTTCAAACATTTTTTTCTATCCTTCTCTTTTCTTTTAGACCATGAAAGGAATAGCTTTGAATGGTCGCAATAGCATATGAGAAAACAGCCTCATTTCTTGTACTGGATGATGTAAAATATTACTTCCTGAATTACTGTACTCTGAATCATCCAAGAAGCACATACCAAAAATCTGACCCCGTAACTGCTCGCCAAAATAAAGTGCTGAATTTGGACAGCGTGAATTTCAGGTGTCAGATATAAGATGGTCTACAAGATAAATGGTCTACTGTCTGCTCCACTACTAATTTGATGAAAAGACGAGTCAAGTTCAAATTCTGTATTGCCAATACAGAGAAAATTAACTGCCTTTTGCTGGCACATCATTCAGTCTTATTGCTGCCTCTCAGACACAATGAAAAATGGTGTCTGCTCCCACTATGACTGCTTGGAAAAGAGTAATTTCTAACCCTCTCAAAGGGTTGCCACACATTACCTTCCCTACAGTGCCTCTGGCTGTGCTGCTGACCCTGATGTTTCTTCTTCGCCTAATTGATGTATAAAGGAAGATACCCAACATGTTCATATCCAGGTTTGGTATCTAGGAAAAAGTTTCGTATTTCCTTTTCATATTATTTTCCCACTGGGAAGACAGTACTGAACTTATTCTCCTGTGGGATCCTTCATGAAAACTATTGCAAAAGCATCTTGCACAGACTTTGCTATTTTTATTTAAACGACATCTTAAGCAGACACTTCTGTAAATCACTTTCTTAAAAGTGACATCTTGGTTAGGACCAGATTTTCAAAAAAAGTGTTTTTTCCACAGAGTATGAAGTCAACTGAAAATATAAATGCCAATGTGAGTCCAGTTAATGAGTTTTAATCATTAAAATGATTGTTAGTTATTCTAGATGATTGAGGATTAAACATTCCTTTATTGAAAATTTTGGTTAATTAAGGTGATTCTATACGCTATAAAAAGAAAAGACTCCTCTCACAAAATTGCTTACAAAGTCAGAAATAAGGCAACTGAAGCTAAAATTAGAGTTTGCATTTACTTTCCTCAAACTGAGCTTAAACAACAGTAAACGTTTGTGTCTAAAGGATGTGTCTGATGCTTTTTCACCATGCAGCACACCCTACATTTCACCAAAATTATCACCGACAGCTTTAGGAATGTGCAATTAACTGAAGGCATGAATAGGATGAATCCCATCCAATTGTGTGGAATTCAAATCTGTATTAAAATCATTCTAGAAAAAAAATAATATAACTGTTTCTGTGAAGGAATTCTAGCCTTGCATGTGAATAATGGATTTTTCCATTCCATAGTTGGATTATGAAAAAAAAAGAATGAGAGGAAAAAGGAATGGAGAAAATTTTAAGACATCCCACAATTTAACTTGTAGAAGCCCTCTCTGTGTTACTTAAAAGATGTAGGTCAGTTAAAAAAAAAAAGAAAAAAAGAAAAGTAGAGGGAAAGTCAAAGCACGTGAGGTGATTGAGATTTTGTATTTCTTAGCCTGCATTTTTAGCCTGTGTTTTTATCTGTAATTATGCCATACAGTTTTGTTTTTATCCAGTGTTATCAAGAGATGGGAAAATGTGATATATCAATAGAGGCTAAAGAGTGTACTGGCACTGATACCAAATGATAATAAAGGAGAGAACTCCCCGGTGTTTGCCAAAAGAAATACATTTCCTGATTTCTTCAGAGGAACCTAGATCAAAAAGAGTGAAGAAGACGTTTTACATTACCTGACAGAATTATCTTGTAATATAGCTTCAGTTTGATTTGCTAAACCTTTTAGCAAGGACTTACATTGTTGAAAAAAACGTGTTAGAATGAAAAATGTCGCTTCATTATGTACCATTTTCCCCCTTCATTTGTGCTAAAAAAAGATAAATATGAAAGTTCTGAGAGCTGGAAAAATAAAGGCCTCTGTCTGTCTTCACCTACAGCAAATTCACAGATGAAACAAACAATAAACTCAGTAAATGCAGGTCTGACTTCAGCCATCCTGCACTGCTGAGGCAGCCGCGGCAGCCGGAGCTAATCACTTGCTCTGGCCTGGGGTCTATGTAAACACCAGTAGAACAGTCTCATGTAGTTCTGGGGCTGGGACTGATTCAGCAGAAAGTGTAGTAAGAGACATCTTGTTGGATTGCTGGCAGGATGCGCAGAGTCAATATTTGTAATAGTAATTAGTTCTGGAGCTGAGACAAGAGACTTGATACACATGTTATGGTATTGTCCTTTAGCTCTTTCCTTTTTGAAGTAAATAGTTATGTTAATCTAATCTTGCACAAAGTCTCTTTCTCACAGTTCTAAGTTTCTTTTATAAAGGAATTTGTCTAATTTACCAGCTGTTCAGAGGACAGCTTCCTCCTAACATGTATTTCTGCGAAAGAAATCTAAACTAATAAAGACTAATTGTCAAAATTTAGTAGAAAGATTAAAAAATCATAACTTTGCTGTAGACTACCATTGAAGAATGCATTTTGTCAATCAGAACCAAACACTTTAAATTAACGCTAGCTAGAGATGTTAGGAGCCAGGTCCTTCCCTTCGGAATCTTATTCTGTGCTCCTACTTGGACACTACAAAACCAGATGGAGGGAGTATCATAATTTACTCTGACCTCCAGCATAACTTAGACACAGGACTTTCATAAGCTATTTCTCATTCCAAAAAAGCATCTGATTTAGAAAACATTCTTGCTCTGGTTTAAAATGGCCTATGATGGGGATTCACTATAACCTTATTAAGCTGTCCTAGTGGCTAATCAGTTACTGTTCAGAATTTGTCTTGCGCCAGTGCTCAGACAGTTAAGCTTCTTATAATTTAGCTTTTGCAACTCTGAAGAATTACATTTTTGTTGCCAAGAATATTGTCCTTTTATATTCTCCTTAACATAGGAATCTGTTCAGTTCCTGAGTGTTTCAGTATAATGCAAAATTTTCATTCCTTTGTTTCATTTTCCAAGTTTTTCTGCTTTCTTCGTGGTCCTTCTGTACTTAGTACAGAATTGGGCACCAGTTCCCAAAGTAAATATTTGGTGACTTTCCTTGTCCTGTTTATTAATATCACATTTCTTCATCTAACCCTGAAATAAACGAACTCTTTCAGCTGTAGCACAGCATCAGGGACACCTCCAGACCCCAAGTATTTCCAGAGCTACAACTTGCCAGATGTAGTCTGCTGTCTTGGCAGCACGCACTTTGCATAGCTGGGTGTCCTGCACTTGGCCATGCTGGAACACTGATTTATAGCTGTGCCGTTTCACACAGCAGTCCAGGTGACTCTGGATGTGTGACCTGCTTTCCTAAGTAATGGCCTTCTGTGTCATCCCCAACTTTCTCAGGAAGTAAGCAGGCAGGGACACGGCTGCTCGAGTTTATTTCAGCTTTGTAGAGCTAGAATGGATTTTCCTTTTCTCATTTCTCTTTGCAGACCTATTCAGTTGTCCAGATGTGGGATATTTCAAAAGGCTGAATAAATTTATCAGAGTGTTCATTTCTTATTCAAAATGTCATTAATGGTATTAACTCAAAATGCCTTTCATAAATCTTGCTGAAAGTACACTACTAATTTTATCAGCCAAATTTGTTGCTTCTTGCCTCTGTCTTTAGAAGAGGATCTTAGACTCTGGCTTTTCACGTAGCTGATGATATTAATTAAATAATTTTCCTTTGCTTTTCTGTCCATGAAGTACAATGCCAATTATTCAGACACATTTCTGCTGTGCCTCTCTCACATTGTTTAAATATTTGCATAGGAGTGGCTTTGTCCATCTCCAAGTAATTTCTGGAAAGTTTCACTATTTCATGAAAATCTAGTGTTGTGCTGAAGAGAGTTCACCTACCCTTTCTGTTTTTAATGTTGTAGGAAGTTGCACTGATAAAAAAAAGTCAACTCTTGTAACTTTCATTTATAATGTTTCTTGTTTATTTGTGTAAGGAGTATTATTTTGCTTTCATTGAATGATAGCAGTTATAGCAAACCCTAAGACAGCACTCTCTAAATATAACATTATTGAATTGAAACTATTACAGGCCAAGAGTTTGTTTTACTGACTTTATCTGTCCCTTTATTTCATAACCCTCCCCCTCCCCGGCACCACATTAGAGATTATCATCTCAAGCCCCCATATCTTTTAGGATCAATTGCACCTTTCAAATTAAAGTACTACCTCTGTGGATTTAAGATGGAATTAAGTGCTTAATTGTATCTTAAGTATCTGGGTTCAAAATTATTTTCCAGACATACATGCTCTCTCTGGAAAAAAAAATAAAACCACTGATAATTCTCAAATGCTCCCATGAGCTTCATCCCAGGCCTTCCACTGCAATAGGCAGCACAAATCTCATGCCCATTGATTTGGCCAGAAATTCATAGATGTCTATTCAGTTTTCTGTTCCAAAGCTGTCAAAACAGGGAATCCCAGTAATGACATTCCCGATGTGGCAATCCAGCTGACATTTAGTGTCACGAAATTTCTCTTCGGAGGCTTGAGAGCACCCTGGGTAAGATGGAGCCCCATGGGCCTGTCAGCTTGCTGTGTCTGCTGTAACCTGTGTGATGGGCATGGGGTCTGCATGGACCCAGCACTGCAGCTGTGGAAGAAATCCAGATGTGTGGAACCCCTGGGAGCAGGAGCTGCAGCGCCCAGGAGCCGCTGAGCCCCTTGTTTGATGTCTGTGGAGTCTTCAGCCCAAGAAGCAGAATTCCTCCTGTTCTGCAAGAGCTGTGATGGTATAAACATGTAGCAGGCTCTGGGCAGGTTATTCAAGAGGTAAATACTCTTTTATGTCTTATTTATGCACTTTTGCTTTGGGCTCTTGATGATTTGGGTCAGAGTTCTTTGTGGTAACAACAAAAAGAGACTTGGAGGGTGGTTGGGAAATAGGATAGACCATCCATTTCTCAAGGTACCTTTACTTTTACTTTCAGATATTTAATAATAACTTTAGTCCTCAGCAGGAATTCAGATTGCTTATCAACCTGCAAGGAAACCAAGAAAAATAGAAATAAGAAAATAAGAAAAATGAACAATTCAATAAGCTGTAGATAAAACTCGCAACTAGACTTCTTTCCAAATTGATTCCATATGGTGTCAGATTCTGCTTTCCATTACATGAATATAAATCTGGAGTCACTCAGCTGATTTCACCAGGGTAACTGCATTGAAAACAGGCAGCAGAATTTGGCCCAGTGAGTAGAGATACAGTTTATCCTATTGCTGTTGATGTTCTTGCAGTGCACCAATATACTTGCAAATATTCAGTTCTGTCGCCACATGTTGTGTGTTCTAAAGCCCTTATTTTGCACTTGTTAGCTTTGCAATATTTGGGAGCCTGGAATACCGAGTCAAGGTGCTCCTGGAACCTGCTGTTTTTCTTGATCAATAGCAATGGTGTCTGCAATGAGCTGAGTGTGGGAGCCATTTGATTGCAATCAGGAAAGCAAGAAGAGACTCTAGCCCCTGAGTTTTCTCTATGCATGAGAAGAAGTTTAATAACTTCCTTCTCCTTCTAAAGCCCAGCAGCCACATTCAAAAACCCAAATCAAATGCTTTTAATAGAAATCTCAGCGTGGTTAAAAAAATTACTGAGTGTTCATTAACTGAATGTGCTAGGGTTCAGACAGACAGCTGAGTTATAGCAACTTAATAAGTTACTGCCTGGCAGCAGAACTGCAGGAAGTGTTGGTTACTGGCCATATCTGTCTTAAGTCTGTCCCAGTTTTAAACTGATGTAATGTAGATTAAAAGTTAGAGAGTTTCAATTTTGGTTTTTCTGCCTCCAAGTCCACCAGTTGTGAAGCGTCAATGCTACGCCGCAGCTGATCAGTGGTAACACAGTAGATATCTCTGGCCCTTCTAGCGACCAAAACACAGCAGCTTTATGAATTTGATACTGCATGCAAACAAAGTGCTGATTGCTGAGCTGTGACTCAGTTCCTTGCAGAGCTGCAATTAGCTACCAGAGCCTTGCATATTCCTCATGAGTCAGATTTTGTGAGTTTTTACTTGCATAATTCATGTAATTATTTATTTACACTGAAGAAAGAGGTATTTCAGAGTAGAAGCCCATGTCCATGCATTAGCCATGAGATCTATTGAACCTGTACAGGCCCTTTGCCAGCAAAACTTAACACATGAGGTGCTGTATCCATCAGGAACAGTTCCACACCACCAGCAGTGGGAGGCTCTCCAAATGATTGCTGAAAGATAGAAGATAATGCTGCATGGAGGCTGTAGAATTGTGAAATGGCTCATCTGAAACGTGTCAGAAGCTGCTGGTAAGTTTTTTACTCTCTGAAAGCTGGAAATCAAAAAGTGATCTGAAAACGTAGCAGGCAGTGTCTCACCCTGAGCTTGAATGACAGCTGATGGTGCCTTTCAATGAATGTTTTATTTCCTCAGCTTCTCCTTCTCACCCTGACTCTAGGCTGAGGTTGTTCTTTGTTGTCCAGAGATCAAAGGACATACAATATAGAGACACTGATTTTAGAAAAAGGAACTTCAGGGAGTGCCTTCTCTCTGGCTCTGTAATTTTAATTAGCTCTAAACCGAGAAGTTTGTGTTCTGCTAAAATAACTCATACAGAAATTCAAATGCAATTGAAGAAACTGGATTTGCAGTATCTCTTTAGACACAACTCCAGATGCCATTCAAAGAGACCAGATGTCAAGCATTTTGTTTTATATTCTAAAACAAGGGGCAATAAAAGTTTCTATTTGAATTTGCTTATTTTAACCTAATGGTGAATCACTGTTCAGATATGCACACATTTTTTAGAGATATAATCATGACAAAGGAGGTATGGATGCTCTACAGCACCATGATAATACCAGAATTTCCAAGACAGTGTTGAAGGAAATGATCTCCAGATTCTCTGTCTTCATTTTTCTGGTCACAGACGAAGACTTGCCTTGACAGATACACAGGACTGAATTTTCCCACAGTTTCCACCAGAAGGGAATGGGAACTGTTTGCAGTGGGGGTGGGGGACACAGGGGGATGGGGGACAGAATCACTCTTGTTGATTATGTTATGTCACAGATTTGATCTTGATGGGGCTAAGAAGGTCATTTATATACTCATTTTTATTACTAAGAAAATTGTTGAAAAGGAAAGGTTTGGGCTCATACTTCATGCAAGAATGAGCTTCAACTTTGCCTCTTACTTACCTCTTAACATAGCTCCAGACCCTGTGAAGCGCTAAAGAAAGTTCTTCATATAAAACATATGAACCCTTGCAGGAGATTGCTGCCATGCTTTGAGACAGTACTTGCTTAAAGTTTGCTCTGGACCAGAGCCCAAATGAATTGACAGCGACACTCTGTCAGATGGTGCAAATCTGGTTCATCAGAGTGATGCTGGGATACATGTCTCATTTTGCAAGTTTTCCAGAACTTCCCAATATTTCATTTCTATATTAAAAAAAAAAATAAAAATTGTGAAGTGAAATCACACAGTGCCACGTTTGACAACTTTCCACGAATGTGTTGCAAACATAAATCTGTCCTGTCACGCTATGGTGGGTGATTCAGATTCTGCTTTCAATCAGAGAGTTCCTTGATCTGCAGCTGATACCAGGTATGTGCCAGACACACTTCAGATGGAACTTTATTGACACTGTGTATTTCTGAAGTAGATAAAACAGAAATTAGAGAACCTGCCAATTTTGTAGGAAGAAATAAGGATTTCCAGAA
>WAAG01093744.1:0-10927 GCA_013390105.1 Tichodroma muraria
ACCAGGGTGCAGCTAAAATTCAGGGCAAAAGCACCTAAAAGAAAAACACCCTTTTCTTTTAAGATGAACATACTGTTAACCACAGTGCAACATTCAGTTCTGTACCTACTACCTTGTCCTCACCCTGTAAATTAAAAGGCATGAAGGAGAAGGAAACTTGTCAGAGCGAATGAGAGAAATTATTACATAATTCTGTGTAATTCTTGATGCAGGAAACAATTTTCTCAGCACACCTGCTGAGGGGAAAAACAAGGCTCCTTCAACCATCAATCTGTGGGACCTCAGAGCTCAGCCTGAAAGCAAAGGCGAAACGAAATACGAAAATTGCAGTGCAGCAGAAGAGGAGTCAGCTATCTGCGGGCCTCTGCTGAAATCCCATCTTTCGGGTAGGGTTTCTTGTGCATTTTCATGTTTTGGTCACCTGACAGTAGCTCTCTGGCCTAATTGGTTTCCTAGTTAACAGACTAAGTAATGATGTAACCAGAGTGTGTGGGAACCAGACCTGTGTGACAGATACAAATTTTCCCAGCCATACTAATTTTGCCTGCTTACCTGGTTCTGCTGCTGGTTATCTGGAAACTTGAACTACTTAAAGGATATAATGAGCCCAGCAAACATTGAGACACAGCTTAGTCATTTAACATAAAATTATCTCCTGCTGCAAAACCTATTAACTTGTGAAGTCTAATTATTTTTGTTACTAAACAACTCTGCGTTTTAAGAGATATGACTGTGTCTACAGCTTTTTATTTTCTTTTTCTCTGGTTGGATGAAGTGAGAATTAGTTGCCTTTAGCCTAAAGGAGTAGATCAGCTCTGTTCAATTACAAGCCTGTCTCAATAACCACTTTCTACTCTTGACTGCTGTCTCCAGGCACACTCCCACAATGCTGCTCATTTGTGCTGGTCACTTTTGTAGCTGAATATTGTTGCTATTGCTTGTATGACAATATAAGGTTTTCAGAAAGGCTCCAGCTAAGATCTAGGTCTTGTTGAACTGGGCACTATGAAAACATACAATGAGAAAGTCCTCTAAATGCAAAGTGGTTACATTCCAAATACAACTGACAGAGGTGGTGGCGGTTGACAGGAAAGTTATGCAGCCTCACAGCTGAGCCTCTGAAACAGTAATTTAAAAAAAAAAATCATCACGAGAAACAGCCTCATGTAAAATAATCAAATTGGTAAAGGAAAGTGAGACAGAAAGGGAATGCCTAGCACAGAGGAGGCCTGATCGGCTTCTTCATCCTTGTGGCAGACAAAGAATGAAACTGTCTAGATTTCTCTCTACTGTAACATAAAATCCCAGTAAGCACATATAGTTTATATTGGGCAAAGGAGCATCTTGAGATGGGAATTTGCCTAGCACTTGTCATTTCTGTGGTCCAAGGCCGTTCCCTTGCACATCTCTTTGCTCAGCAGTTAAATATTCTGTTACAAGTTGAGGCGCCCTGGCTGCGGCTGCATGGGCTACACAACTTGGGGCAGAGTTTGCCATGACCCTAGTAGTTACTGTTCTGCATCAAAGTGCAGTTAGTTTGGCTGTCTCTGATACTTTTTAACAGAGAGGAAAAATGTTTTATGTTAGTGTACATCTGGCTGTTCTTTCACTTTGCACTCACATACACATTTGATAAATGGAAGTAACTGAGAGCAGAAGCAAGACAGTGAACTTCTAAGGTGATGTGAAACTAACTGGCTTATGTTTTTCTTGAAAACAGGACTCTTAAATGTGATGACAGAAATCATGAAAGCAGCAGGGCTTTGCATACGTTGATGTGGTTAATCCAGTCAGTAAAAGTAATGTTAAGAAAAGGACACCCCACAGGGTTTCGGTGTCCTTCCATCCGAAGTTTATACGATGCCTAACACGTATGCAATGGATCTGAGGCCTGACATTTATTTAAACTCCTTGGGAGCAATATCAAACATTAATGGGGATTAGTGTTAGAACTGGTGTAAACATAGCAAACAATCTGCTGTAAGGGTATGCTCACATTTCCATATGTTATGTAGGTAAGCAGAGCCACTGCAGAGGAAAGAAACCCGGAGATGTAGTTCTCAGCTAACTGCCTCTAGGATCAGTAGAAGCAGTCACTAGTAGGGCACAACTATCTCATCGTATCACTATCTACATACTCATAAAACACTCTGTCTAGAGCTGCAATTTAGTTTTGCAAAAGGTAAGAAAGATTTAAAGAGATGCAATTCCATTGTGCAAAACCACTAAAAACAGATTAAAATGATTTAGTACTTCCAGGTGCACTGTAATTCTTGGCAGGAAAAGCTAATTCCAGGTGTGTAACTTGAAAAAAAACCACAAAAACAACCACCCAAAACAAAAACCCAACAAAAATCCAACCCTCTTGTCAAACCTGGATAAAAACATCAAGTTAGGAAAACAGAAGCTAAACTAGGAACAAAGTCCAAAGTACAACTGCAGAAAGACAGCTCCTCTACTGAAGAAATTATTGCATATAAGTGGATCTCCCTATTACTTGAGTAAACATAGCTTGATTCTGGGCAACATTTCAAAAGAGATAAAGCTTTGGCATGCATGAGCACATAGAAAGATGACATGTTCACAGTGGGAGGTATGAGGTGGGGTTTCCAGTAGTGCCAAAATTTATCTCACACATACATGCTTAGGGCCAGACCCAAAGCTGCTGAAGTAAGGAGCAAATCTTTCCACTGTCTTCAACTGATTTTGTATTCAGCACTCACTCTCACTAAGGGGAGGAGGAAGTACATTTGTTTCCTTATTTTCAGCCAAATCGTTTACACATTTTTCCTTCTCCTTTTAAGCCTGGGGAACTCTTGTCATTAACTTCCTCAGGGGCAGGTCCTTAATCAATAGATGAAAATATAAACTGCACCACAAAATGGAAAATACTATCATACCAGCTAAAGTTATTTGCTTCAGCAACACATGTGGTAAGGGATATTATTATTCCATAATAGAATACACATTGATTCATTTGGCAATTTTTTTTTTAAAGAGTTTTTATTTATATGATGTGTTTATGGACAAATATGCATTGAATGCTTTTTAAGTCCTATTATGGTTTGGTTTTATTTCCACATGTTCAGATGAAATGACCATTATTGGGCCTAGATCCCTACTACACTAATGGAAGTTCTTAGAGTCGGTGCCAGTTTTATATCCTGCAGGGGTAGCTGCCACTATATTAATATCCTGCAGGTCAAGTTATTTTTCAGAAAACTATCAACATATTTTGCAGGCTCTATGCAATTCACTATAGAATCACCCTTAGTATGTGCCAGTTTTGCATCTGAATTAAGAGCCAGTGATCAGACCTCCAAGTACCAGATCAGACCTCCAAGTCAGTAGGTTTTGCAGAAATCCATGGCATCACAAAAGGAAAACAGACATGGAAACCTTGTCTCCCCAAGGTCTGTGTGAAAATTCTTTAAGAACCAGCACTCTCACTCTGAAAGAGAAAGAATGGTTGGGAAAACTGGGCCTTCTGCTGCTGTGATCAGGAGCTGGGTGCGTGGTGCTGCATTTAGCTGCTTTTGCTCCTGTGAATAAACAATATTTCCTGTGCTGTAACCTCAACAAAGAGGGGGTAGAGAAACCCAATCCTTTCCCAGTCACTCCCTGACTTTCAGCACTGCTGTCAGCTGTGGGAGCCCAAGCAGGGCTGGCATTTCCATGAGGTGAGAATGACACACAGGAATTATGGAAACCTTTCCGCCTTTGCCTTGGGACTGCTGGGCTGGGTGGCCCTTTCTTGTGGCAGAGGAGCAGCAAGGTGGGACTGTGCATGGGGCCAGGCAATTAACAGCCCAGCTGTGATTGCACAGGGCTTACTGGGGCCTCTCCTGTTCCCACACAGAGCTATGTGGACTTTTCATTTCATTTCTCCTCTCGCTGCTGAGATTGTGCTAAGTCAGTACAGAGATCCTTATCTCAAAGCAGAAAGGAAAGCAAAATGTCCACTTTTGTCATCGTTTGAGTGCTCTGGGATATCTAGTTCATAAGGCCCTGACTTTATTGCCATGGCTTTGCTTGTCAATTAGAAGTGGTGGTTCTGTCCAGATTCCAGCATTAGGGTAGATGAGGTCCAAAGTAGAGTTAAAGGTGTATCAAGCCTAGCATGAAACTCCTTTGGGTTTGTGACATTGTGATAAACCTGATTTCCATTGAAAAACACTGAGGAGAGGTATAATTCTTAACTATCATTACAGACTCCCCAGACTATTAAGGCTGCATAAATATGGAAGGCTTGTTATTTACATTAGAACCATTATCTTTATAGATATCGGTGCTTGTTAAATGACTCATAATGCATAATTCATTCAACCAATCCTGCCCTTTTCTCTGTTTATTATTCATCTGCAAATAGACTTTGATTTTTACAAATTTGTTCATTATTCATATTATTCCAAGCTCTCTACACAAACATATTTTAGTGGTCTCCTTTGCTCAAAACCTTTTTTGTCTCCTATCCTATTTTTATCATTTTTCTTCTGTTGTTACTTGCATAGTGCAATTGAACATTTAATAACAAACCTGAAACTTCCCCTGACTTTAATGAAGATTTACTGGATAACTCTGGGGATTCATGATGATGCTTCTACTGCTGCCACGCAGACACCAACATGACAGGGTCTGTAGTCACTTCTACATCAGGCTCTGCCTTTTATTCCCTCTTGTTGGAAACACAATAATCCATAGAGTTCTGCAGCACGTGGCCAGGTTCTGAAGTCCGGGAAATTAACTTGTGTGTTTATGCACAAAGCAAGTGTAGCAAGGCAGATTTCCCTGCACCACAGCACGGTGTGGTTCAAGGAGAGAGCAACAAAATGGGATTTCAGATATCTGGTTCAGATCTCCAGCCAACCATTTCCACGCAGAGTTGCCTCTCCATGCGCCTCATTTTTCTCTTCTGCAGATTGGTGTCAATGTTGCTTGAGGAAGACCTTGCTCTGCAGAGACCAGAAGGAGTAAAAAATGCTCCTGGCATCTAACTTTAGGCAGTTATTAACTTGCTTCTACTGAGCTTCCTGAAAAAAGTTGTGAGAAGTTTCTACATTGATTTCTGTTCTTGGGGCTGCTGTTCAGAAGCATCTCCAAGCTGATCCCTCACTCCCTGTTGGAGGATCTGGATAAACTCACCATTCCATAGCTTGGGTGAAGTGCCTGAAAAAATACTGCCAGGCTTCTAGAAACAAAAAGTAGTTCAGGATATAGAGTATAATGTGTTTGTCTCCGATCCAAATACTTAGATCTGTAAGATAAGAATAGTTAGCAAATAACAAAAAGTTCTTTTTGTTTCTAATTCAGTTTGTCACTATCCATCGCTAGTTTATTTTGGATGTATTTCTGAGAAGTTTCTACCTGCACTATAAAGAAAAAGAAATCAAAACCATACAGTAAAAAAATTAATTTGGTAATAAGGAAGTAATTTGTTATCTGAGTCCAACAATCCCAATAATTAAAATTTTTTTAAATGCTTGAAGAAAAATGAAATTCCTAAAGATTTTTAGAAAAAAACCAAAAGTTTTTGGGTTTTTTGGGTACACTTTGACTTTTTATGATTTCAGAGTGAAGTTTCAGGACAAAGGAGTAAAAATGAAGGCATTTTTGTTTAAGTTTAGTTTGAAATACAGTTTTCAGTTTTGTTAGCAAAAACAACTTTAAAAATTTTTCTGATGATTGCTTTCTCTATTATAGACTGGTCCCGATTTATTTTACTGGAAGAAAACAAAGAGAAATTACATTTAGAAATACGGAAAGCTTGGAAATGGAAAAAAATAAGAACATTAAATTGGACTCAGAATCTTCTCCTTTTTTCTAGTATTTTCAGCTAGGAAAACATGACAAATGGCCTTGAATGAAATTGTTCTCTTAATTTCTAGTATTTCTTCTCTTAAACATTTAAAATGATTTTTTGTCCACTTGTGTTTCTTCATGTTCTCCATTTTCTTTTTTTTTTTTCCTTTTTTCCCATGCAATGTCCTTGCCCCTTGGACTGATATGTTATGGAGGTAAAGGGTAGTTTAGACTTACTTCTGAAGATCAGAACCCAAATTCCACCCAAGCACTGGAGGAGCAGCAACACTTCAGGGCATTGCAGTGCCTGGTGTTGCAGTTCTGATCTGAGTTTAGATTGTCCATGATCTCAGTCCACCACACACAGCAGAAATTCTATGATTTTCTTCATATCTGTCTCAAATTCAACTGATAATGAGTTATGAAGAGAACCAGAGTCCACAGACTGCAATTACCTCCAATCCTGGTCTTCTGATGAGCAGTGAAAGCATGAAAAGTGAAAAACTACAGTACTGCTCATTTCCACCAGTCCTCATTTATCTTGCTGCTTTCTTCTCTCCTTACACCATGAGTCATCCAACATTTGATGCCTGGGGACTCCACGTGTAATTTTGCTTCCCAGTCACTTTTGTCCCTTCCTCATGCAATGCATTCACATAAGCCCTGAGAGCACACAGGAGCCCTGGCCAAAATGGCTCAGCTTCCTTCCCAGGGTGTTAGAGAGCCAGGAAGAAAGACTTGTTCAAGGTCTTGGCTCCCTCTCCTGGCTGGCTCTGCAGCAATTTTAAATGAGATCTTAGTCCTTCAAAAAATTGATGTTTGCTTACTGCCAATGCACACTTGAAACAGGAGAGAAGAGCACTCTTGTGATGAGATTTTGGTTTAAAAAAAAAGTAAAATTAGAAAGATAGAAGCTAATCTTACTAAAAATATGTTAAGTAAAATCATCATGTTTTTTATATAGGCTATTTGAAAATGTTTTATTCCTGCCAAGATTTCTTGAATACTACATATATAAAAAAAAGGTCTTTTAAAAATTTTGTTTGCTTTTCTGGATTACCTGTATTTTCCTTCTGACCTGCAGGCTCTAGACATCTACTTAATAAACATCCCAGTACAAGCTGTGTGTTATCCTTAAACAGTGGTAGCATTCCCCCTACCTGCTAATTGCTTTATTTGTCCTTACTCCTTCCGTTCCCTCATCAACAAAGGCTTTAGCATAAAGGGCAATGAGGTAGAACATGACAAGGAGAGTGGGAGCCAGAAGAGTGAATACTTCTGTAATTACACAGTAGCCTGGAGTAGCTCTTCTCAAATCAATTATGTAGCCTGGATTGCCCAAAACTCTGAGGACAGAGCCCTTGTTTTAATTTGCCTATGGAACTATGTGCTCCAATAATGGGCAAAATTCTTCCCTTGTTACCAGTTGCCTTTTATTGGAATCCACATCATTCCTTCCTTATTTATTTTTCTTTAATTACTTTATTAATAGTACATTGCATTTAGCACAGCTACAAACCAATCATTGCAAATTGCTTTGCAAACATTACCAAATGAATTTTTACTTGTCTTGTTGAAGAAGTAGTGCCTCATCCATTTTTCAACAGGGAAAACCTGACACAAAATATTGGATTGTAATGGAAAGTGATTAGAAAAAGCAAATGTAAAATCATCCATAAAATCCTGACAAACTGTAGTTGCAAAGTAAATTGTCAGATAACCCAAGAACGTAACTCAGCAATCAAAACATTTATCCCAAACTCTATGCTTGCTGTGCACTCCTCAGATTTATTCTTCTTGGGACTTTACAGAAGGCATAAACCAAGATGGTATAAAAGCCTGTGCCAAGAAGATTTCAGTAGTTTTGTAGTCTTATTTTTTCTGTTACTGAAGAATTTACTAAACAGAACACTGCATGTAACAGGGACAGCACGGTATTAAGGAGAATGAGTGTTTTTACTGTCAGCTGATTTCACAAATCCCCTCAGGTCTCATCTTCCAAAGGCTCTAGCTTGTTGTTACAGAAGCCAGTGTCAGAACTTCCTTGGTATCAGTGACTGGGATTTGGCCCACATGATGGTCACTGCTTTCATGTGTTTCTCATTTCTTCCTTCCCTGTGGGACACAGAACAGAAGCTGTGTCCAAATGCCTGAAAATGAAAGTTTGGAACAAGGCAAAACTTTGCTTTGGATCCCTATTCCCTTCATAAATGAACTCCCAATATATAATGAGTAGTCAGAGCCCTGGTTATTTTATTTAAGCAATGGCTTCAGCAATGCTCTAATATAAGGAAGGGAAATACTTTTGATGATGCATTTAAAAGGCATTATAGCCACTGCCTGATAGGAGAAGCTTCCCAGAGGCAGAAGGAAAGCCAGTGAAGTTATTCAGGTAACTAACTGGTTCTTCAATTACAGGGCTGTGTATGCAGTAACAGAGGTGAAGGCCTGAAGTGAAATTTTAGGCAAAATTTTGATTAACTAAAACACCGAAAAAAGTATTTCATGTTTCACAGTCTGAAGCTTCCTAGACATTTCTAATTAACTGCAAGTAAATTTAAATTGAAAATGTTTTCAGACTCTTAGCTAGAAAAGAGATGAACTCAATACCCATTCATGAAAAGTTTGTGATCATGTGTGTTTGTCAGTGGAAAGGTTTATCTGGAAAAAATGTGTCTGGCTCTAGTTGTAACCTTATCTGCATAACCTGTAATAGAATAACTATAGTTATAGAAAGACTTTTGTTCTTTTTGGCATAGCTGATCAATTAGATGTGTAGGATGGAGTTACAAAAGCTTTTACAGTTTGCAGGAGTTGCTTTACTCTTCATTGCTTGTGAACAGCACAGTGCTGGAAATGATGTTACAAGGAGTGAATGGTATTTTGAAAACCCAGTTGTTCTTCTTTATGTCATGTAGCTAAAGCCCTCAATTGCCACTGGTTTCCCATAGGATTTTGATGCCACAGAAATGCACATGAAGGGTCAGTCCTTGCTTCAGTCTGTCTTGATGGCAGAAAATAAAGGCAATGGTGTTATGACTGCTCACAGGCAGGCAAGGGTCAAGCTTATTTTTCTTCCGGTTTGGTTTGGGGGTTTGGGTGGGTTTTATTTTCAATCAGCTTTTCAAATTCATTTTTAATGCACTCACTATCACTATATCATCTTTTCATTAGCAACCCTCATTGGCCATAAGTAACTTACCCAAAATCTCTGAGGAGGTCTCTGGGAGAGCTGGGAACTGAACCTTTTGTATCTGTAATGACAGTCAATGAACACTTCCAGATAGGGTATAGATGTAAACCTTCATTCAAAATCCATGTCAGGTTCAAAAACATCTTTTAAAAGACAGCTGACCTACTGTAGGATTACAGTTTCAGGTGAAGCAAGCCAGAGCCGGAGCAGGTCCTTACTGAATAACCTGCTGTGTGCAAGGTGAAAGCAGCACAATTTCAAGGCTGCATCCACTTAGAAAGTCCAAGGATCCATGGAGAGAGACTAATCGACAGGGAATGAACCAGTACATCTTGCAAGACTTTTCTCTAGTCAAGTTGGGTGCCAGTAAAATTGTCTCAAGATACAAGAACGAAAAGTTTAGTAATCTATTTATGCACAGAAGTCCAGCAGCTGGAGGGCAGCCTTCTTGGTGCAGCATCACTCCTGTGCCCAAGCATCCAGTCATGTCAAAAGGCAGCACCTTTTCTTTTCTGTAACCCATAAAATTTTACTGGAAAAATCCAAATGCATTATCATCCTGATATTAATTTGCCACGTTAGTCACTGCTGTAATGCCCAGACGGTCAAGAGAGCAGGGAATAATTGTCATTTGGAAGGAGAGAGTATTACACAGTTAGATTGAAATCATCCCTTTTAGGATTTATAGGAAAACAATTGGTGCAGTATGGTGTCCAGCTACCTTGCCAGCTACTGCTAATGCATTTGTGGAGGCATTAACACATTAAAGTTTGAGCTTGGCTCCCCTTATCTTAGAACAGCCACCAAATGGCATTCTTGCAGTATTAACTTTCTGTCACTTCCAGCTCAAGATATGACCTGGAGTAAAAGGCTTCCTATCGCCCCATCAGCTCCCTTAACTACTCCCTCTCAATGCATGTTAATTTTGTGTCTTCATTTCACAGTGCACAACTAGAAAAAAAATAGAGACTTACAGTAATAGTCTTTCAATTAAAAGAAAACATTTGCATTGTCAAAGCTAGTAAAGTCAACTTCTGAAGTTTCTGGAAACTCAGCCTTACCACACAGGCTGCAGGCAAGTGCACAAGTATTTTCTTGCTCCTATATCACTACATTTGCTAAGTTACAAAGCAAAAGTGAAACGGTTCTCTATTTCTTTAAACATTTGGCTCCTTTTTGTAGCCATGTGCTGTCTGCACACTGATAAAACATCCCCTATCCTTCAAAGGCTCCCTCCCACCAAAACCAAGATCGATTTCTAGAACTTGCAAACTCTTGCAAAATCCCCCCAGCCTGTCCTGGGAGATGGGGGCTGTGTCATGATGATCAGAGGCTGGGGCAGCAGCTGGCAGCCCGGGCAGCCCTGCCTGCGCCCTGGCCACAGCTGGACAGAGAGAACTCCCCTTTCTGCTGTCCCAGGCCCGCAGGCAGAGAGCAGGCGGCACCTCGTGCTGCTGCTGCAGGAAAGGAGTTATAAACTGCAGCCAAAGTCGTAGATTTTACTTGGTGTTGAAGGTCATTTTTTTTGTCTAAACTTAATAGCAGTAAACATGACAAAAATGTCGATGAGAAATAATACATGAATACATTTTTGTGTGGCCAGTCTGACCTGTGGAGGTGCGCATTTGGCTTTTTAGCAGATACGCACAACTTCTTTCCTTTGCCAGCACAAACATCTCTCCACCTCTGTGCTCTTACAAGTACTTTTTCTCTGGGAGGTGGAAGGTAGAGGGCCTGGCAGAGAGCAACTGCAGCCAGTGGAGATTTCCCTCAGGTTATAACTGGATCCAGAGGGCTCAAAACATGAGGGGGAAAAAGGGGCTACAGGCAGCCCAAACACTCTGGGAAACAGCATCTTTATCACTGGGAAAGCAGAGAAAGCTGAGAAAACTAAGCCTTCCTTCATCCAAATCTTTTACCTTTGAGGGTTGGGGG
>WAAG01093745.1:3704-18311 GCA_013390105.1 Tichodroma muraria
CTCTTTTCTTTTTTTCTTTTTTTGTGTTATTTAAGTGTTTTTCACAAGTGAGAATACATATGTGGGTTTTAAAATTATATTTGAAAACACTCATTCTAGAAAAATAACAACGGTGAGTGCAAAACCTTTCATGATTCCAAATAAAGAACAAACCCAAAGGTTCAGTGTTGGACACTGCTTAGAGGCTGTTGCTGAAGTTGCCTTGTACAATGTTACCAAGCCCTCAAAATAAACTGCAGCAGTCAAAAAAAAAAAATCTTTTTTTGCAGAGTGCAAGAGAGTCAGAGAGGTGTCATTACATTTTCTCTGCAGTTAGTGCCTGCAAGTTTTAATAGCAGAATTCAGGCAGCTACACACTACAGAAAAGAACCCAAATTAAACATCTGGTTATGAGAAGGGCATTTTAGTTTTTGCATTGTCTGGGGAAAAATAATTCTCCCTCATAAAGCCTCACACAGAGCCAAAAAACACTGTTGGTATTTTAATCAGGTTTTGATCTTAAAAGCTTGTGAGGGAAATTCCAGTGCAATAATTCTGTGGAGTGTAAAGGTGTCTAACTGCTGGGAAAGCTCCCTGCACTTAGAACTCTTCTGGACACAGTACTGCAGTGTCCTGGCACATTAATGAGTGGCCCCTGTGAGATTCAGCTGCCTTGTGCTTATTGAGCCACCAGTTCTGGATGAAATAAAAACTGCCAGTAATTTCTTTCCTTCTTCCAGATTTTGGGTATTTGAGGACTTCACCAGAAAGTGACAGGTTTGAAAATGGGATCAGCAAATTATGCAGTGATACATCTTCTATTTAAAGTGAAAGAGCAAAACTTATGTATATCTCTTATGTGTTTTTTCATTCTGGCAGTAGAAAAAGGAGAAAAGGCCTTTTTTCCCCCCCTTCATTTAATTTTTTTTTTTTTTTAATTCCCATGTATATTCCAAGGAAGTTCAACACAACAGCTTCCCTTTTGCCTCATGAACTTAAAGGGCTATTAAGAAACTACCAAGATCTGGTGGCTGCTGCCTCTTTATTTTGAAATGTTGGGTAAATAAAGGCTAGCTGAGTAACTCCCATGTTCATTACCCACCTGGAAGCATGGCTGGTCTTGTAGGATCAAGGATGGAGCTGGAATCTTGCAAACTATTTGGGGCATCCCAGGACTGCGATGGCTGTGGAACTGCCTGGTCTCAGGAGGCACACTTGGAAGGTGATAAACTGGAAATGGTGGTTGAAAAGGGAGGGCCCTTGGCTGGCTGTGGTAGGTGGGAATTGTGATAGGAATTGGAGCAGCTCAGATCCTGGACTTCTTCATCACTTTTCGTGTTTTGCCTATCCAAACCAAAGTTAGTCAGGAGTGCAGGGAGCAGTTTAGGGGAAAGGATTCCAGGTTTTCTAAAACTTAGCAGTTAAAAATATGTTAGAAGTTCTTCAGTCAGATGCTTGAGGAATTACTTTATTCTCTCCCAAAACAGAGGCCTCCCTCCTTTTCTCAAGTGGCTGGTTAAGTCGTCTTCCTTTATGATGGGTTTTGTGTGAAGAACATCATGAAGCTGGAGGAGCAGGATGTAGGCTCCTGACTCCTCAGCCTAATGGAGGGGGGGAGGTGTTTTGGTGGGTTTGGGGTTTTTTTAAACTCCAGAATTGCAGAAGCCCCGCTCAAACAGACTGTACTGAAGAGATGGCTGGTCTGCCAGGCTGTGCCTGCTGCAGTCTGAATGTGCTGAATCAGGGACACAGCCTGGGCACACTCCCTGTGTCTGGGTGCTGGGGGAGCTGCTGGGGGCTCGGTGAGCTGGGAGCTTCTTGACAAAAAAAATGGAGGAAGAAAAATCACTGTGAGCTGTTTGAGACAATCTAACCTGGGAATCATGGCAAGCCAGGACCTGGCAGTAAAAGATGCTCTTATTTCTCAGATGTATTTTTACTTTTTTGTATGATACGTTTAGATTAGGAGATAGGAAGGAAGAAAAACTCAATAACTTTTCCTTGATTTCCTCTTCTCCTCTCATTCCTAGCAACATGCTGGATCCAGTAGATTCCTCATGCTGAGTCACAATCTCCAGTCTCCAAAACACATGTAGACACAAACTCGTATTTAATCTTCCTAGCTAAAATATAATTAGGATAACAATTAATTTATTCAGAGCTGTGGTTTTAAAACAAGTGTAGATGTTTCTGAACTCCAATCATTTGTAACTCTACTGAGTTCAGTGCCATTACCTCTGACTGACTTTGGTGTAAGTGAAACCAACATCAGCCCAGTTCTCTGATTCAGGCAGCCTCCACCAGGTCACAGAACACATTCACAATGTGGATGCATCCAGAGCTCGTTTGATTTCTTAAGAAACCTCTCCAATTGATTCCTTTTATTCTCCATCCTGGCAGCAGCCATTTTTATCCTCTTTGCTGTTTTCATGCATTGGAAGTCTATGCAAAATATGTAACTGGACATTTTATGTTTCTCCCCATCACCCTTCCTAACTTAATGGCTGAGGTTGGTGTCTGATTTCTACTCACTCTTCAGTGGTTTTACTGTTGTATCCTGGAAGTGTCTGTCCTGATTTACTTTGCACCATTCAGAGTTGTTTGCTTGAAGCACTGTTAACTTAAAGTAGAGTATTTGTCTGAGATGAGAAAGGCTGTGAATGACATTGTTGCAACTGTTTTAAATTAAAAAGAAATATTCTCACATCTGGTGACTGTGTGGATTCTTGCTTCTTTGTTCCTGTCTGAACCAAAGAGAAATAGACAAAATATGTTTTTATGCTGTCTCTCACTCTTTGTGGTCACGTTTGGTCTTTTACTTAAAAAAAAACCCTGCATAGGGAGTAGAGAGGTTTGTGAGAGTTGATTTCTTGTGACTCCTGGCATTTCTGTGGATTAAAAAAAAAAAAAAAAAAGTAAAATCCACAAGCCCTGATTGGATATACAACATAGCAAACAAAAAAATAATAATAAAAAATAGAAAACAGGTTTTAGGTTAGATTGGTTTGTTTGTTTTTAACTTTTAGGCCTATTGATGTTCTTTGATCACAAGAGTTGGTAATGCCTGTGTGGAATAGTGCTGTCATTTCACCCCAAATGTCTGCTTTATCATGGTCTGTAATTCCTCATAGTCAGAAATTTCTTCTGCTGCTCAGTAAAGGAGAGGTCTGTTTTCCTCACATGTAAGGACTTTACATGGAAATGTGACTTTTGGGACTCTGGTAGATCCAATAGACTGAAAAAGAAAACTGAGGGGTGACAACTTTTTATGGGATCACAGGAACAGCAGCCAGAGGAGAGGTGAAAGGTAAATCTGAGTCTGCTGGGCTCAGTGACACTTCTTGACATGGAAGAGGACATGTGACATGTTGAGTGATAAGAAATGCAGAGATGGTTCAGCTTCTGAAGTCTAAACTTAATGACCTGTTTTGGTTTCTCTTCTATCACAGATGTCCTTTGTGACCATGGCAACTCAAGACATGCTGTTCACACCACTTGTGGCAACTGGAAGAGGTGGGAGAGTGGCTCCCTGTACAAGCTGACAAGCTCTGTTCAGAATTTCCAGGAATTTCCTGTATGGGATTTGTGCCTGCTAGTTTTTGCAGACTGTTTGTGGGAGGCAGTGTTGGATAAATGACAAGTTACCACCCTCTGCTCCCCCTCACTGAAGTGGGAAGCAGCACCTTTGTGTCCCTCAGGTGCACTACAAGCTTAACCCAAATAAGGGCAGCACTGACAGCCGTGGTGGAAGACAAATGCTATAAAATTATTGAAAACAGTTACTGCATGACTGACAGCTGTTTGGAATGGGTGATTATGTTTTCAGATGTCTTTACCAGTGGTTTTTGAGCAGTTTTGTAGGTGGATTTGGTACTGATGCTTTTCTCCCACTGTCTTTGGCTTTAGGACAACAGTGCTGTGTTCCTGATCTGGGCTCCCTGTGGAGCACATAACCAAAGGACTCTCCTGCTGCTGCTTACTCAGTGCATTTGAGCAAAAAGAACTAAACTAGCCTTAATATCTCCCAGCAAAACACACCAGTGACAAGAGCCCACTGTTAATTTTGTCCTAACCTAAGGGTTGGTGTGGTTTTTGTGTCTGTTCCCTTTTGTTCCTTGGTGGAAGGTTCTGGTTAAAGCTATAGGTTTTAGCCAGTAGTTTTTTCTGACAGAGCTTTCCTTCTGCAGGGAAACCATTGCTGTGTCTTTTGTTTGTTTTTCTGGAGCAACCCACATGTCCATGGAGAGAGTCCTGCTTTTTCCCTAGCCCTGTGCTGTCACTGTCACTGTCACTGTCACAGCCCCTCGTTGGCTGTCAGCTTTTCTGTCCACAGCAGCACACAGGAATTTTTATCCCTCATGTCTGTGCTCATGTTGTTGTCTCACAGCAAAAACACAGAGTAGGAATGGCATCATCCTTGTCAGCACTTTCACCTCATCCCATGAAAGACAGAACTGAAAAAAAGCTGAGAGCCAACTCCTACAGTGGTATAGGGGAAATAATGCTTGAGTAGTGATTTCAGTCACTGCATGTTGGCTTTTTCATAAAGGTTGGTTTCAAAACCAACCTTTATTGAAAAACCAAATTTTGTTTCAATTATTGCATGGTCTTCAGGAAAAAGTTCTTATGTACTTCTTTCCCATTTTTCTCATATGGGCTATATGTGCAGAACCCTCTGAGCCAGGCCTCAGCTGCTATAAATTCCTGTTGAAACTATAATTGATCAACATGTTGAAATAAAAATCAATCCTAAAAATAACTCTACCTCAGAGAAACAATGTATTTAGGAAAAATGAGAACAAAAGCATCTTCTGGACTTAATTTGTAAGCAGAGAAGCCTGGTCACTTGATAAGCAATAGGATAGGAGACCTCATTGAAAAAATCCTTTCAGTTGAAGACTTAGATCCCTCCTTTCAGCTTAAGTAATTGATGTCGAGACCCTTTTCAAGTTGAAAAGATATTTTGAAATATTTGAAGCCACAGACAAAGTTTATTTTTAAAACATATTTAAAAATTGCACAGTTATAAATACAGGTAAATAAATACAATTTAATATGTGGAAAAGAACCCAAGGAAGGCATGCTTCCATTACAGTACAAAAATACTACATTAAGTGTGGTGCTCTGCAAATAGTCATCTATGACCTTAATAAATTTAACACATCCAGTATGCACATCATTCTTTTTTGAGGAAATAGATTATTTTAAACAGCAGTTCAGGGAAACACCAAATTAAAGCATCAGTAAACTATAGGTCTGTGTTTAATATTATACACAGCTGATAATGCACTAAGCATACAGAGGCAGAGTTACCTGTAGTAAGAAACTGACCTTTTACCCCGTGTGTTCTTACATTCAGATCCTGAATCTGGGTCAATATGAGCCTTTGTAAGGGAATGTAAACATTCAGGTGTCGGGCTGAGCTCCCACCTGGGCAGCGCTGCCAAGCCCTGTGCCTGCACTTCCCCACGGACACCAGGAGTTCAGGGAGCACTGGAAGCGTGTGCAGCAGCAGGGCTCTTCAGATGGCCCAGGTGAAAGTACCTGCCAACCCTGTAATCACTTCTTTCCTCTATGTTGGCTTAAAAATAAAGCCAAAAGAACTGATGCAAGATTGCAAAGGTTTTCAAACAGTTTACAGCATATAGAAGAAGCCACACAGAATGCCTCTCAAAACTATATAGTTTTATTTTACTCTAGATATGTTATACTCTGATATAGAAAATATATTTATAAATTTTTTTATTTTCCTGAATTTACAATAGCTTACTGATATTAAAAAGGCTGTTTAAATTAAAGGTTTAGCCAATGTCGATGTCATTCTGTAAAATGTAGAAGGGGAAAAGAGATCAAAGCACATCAAGTCTTGACCATGCAAGCTTGCTCAATGGGCTGTCACATATTGCAAGCATTTGTAAAATTACAGCATATTTTAGGAAAATTGAGATTCCTTCTGTTGCTTTACCTTGCCTAATGCCTGTTACTTTGTGGGCTGAGGCTCTGAAACTTCCCATGGATTCTCTGACATGCCTGTTTTGCATTTTGCCTATGTTTGTTTAAAGTGTCAGTGATCTCTTCATGCGTGACACACCTGTTCTCTGATTTATTTCACCAGTCCAAAAATCAGTAGAACCATAATGAAGGAATCTGATTCTAGCCTAGGTGAGGTTTGAATAGTAGATAATACTGTATTGCATATCCACCATTTTTTTTTCACAACGTGCAGTGCATTTTGTTTTACCATTTTTGTGAATACTTGGTATATTATTAACATTTATTACATAAATTCACTGTACAGACTGCTAAGCTGACGACACTGGTGACCAGAAATCACACTTTTTTCAACAGTGCAGGTAATTCATGCGAAAATAACTAATATGTCTCGTTTTGCAAGATGCATGTTTGGGCAAAAGAGATCTACAACCAATTGATGCTTTGCTCCATTTCTCACTGGCTCCAACAGACAATGATTTAGGCCTCAGGCTTTGGCTGTGCCAGTAAGGACAGCAGTTGTTATTTTTGCCATGGAGGCCCGTGCTCTGTGGATGTTCCTAGGATACCTGGCTGTTCTGTGGTTGAGACTAGAGATGAAAATGTGAAAATCCAAACAAACCAGCTTCACTGTGAAAGCTGGGCAGATTTAGCTTTTTAATTATAGAGAGGGTACTAAAACATGTCTGCAAAAGCTGTTATACAGATGTCTGTTATTAATTAAACACTTGGAGCAAACATGAAACCCACAACACAAGGTGAATTCGAAGGATGAGGTTTTAAAAGGGCTCTATGGTCTAGCCTGGTCCAGATAATATGAACAACCCATATTTGAGTCTGGCAGATGCAAAGGACTTTTAAAATGCTCCACAGATGATACTAATCAATAGTTTAAGAATACCCTATGTGTGAGCCTTCTGCATGCATTCTCTAAACACATGCTCAGGTAGCATTGCTGCATGCTGGGGGTTAACATTGCATAGTGGTTACTGGTTAATGTAGTTGCATGCAGTATTTTCATATGAGGTTTTGTGTCATTTGAACCTCCCCCTCGATATTTTTACAAGTGCTGTGATTTATCAGATCATAAGAAAATGCCACTAGACACAGATATGTTCATGTGTGTGCCTAAAAGCCAAATTGGTTTTTCAAGCTGGCATAAACCAGTCTGTGGCCACAAGGCTGCTGTGGTCATTCCAGTTTAAAGAGGTCAGCCAGAAATGAGCCTTTTGCCTCCCTGGCAAAGTCTCATCTCCCTAAACAATCCCTGTGATTCCAGTGCCTGTTCAGCACATGCAGTGGTACCAGAGCCAGTCCTCTCCTGGTAATACCTGCATGTGAACTGATCATGCAAAGTGCTGAGCACTCTTGTGCAGACTCCAGGCTTACAGGGTTCAGCAGCTTAATGGATCAGGCTTCTAGGTCATAACTATTCCTAAAGCTTTGCAGAGGACAAGGACAGTCCCAAGCTGGGGTTGGGAAAATATTTTTTTTAATTGCATGAAATATAAAATAGAAAAAAAAAAAAAAGATTCAAAAACTTGGAATCAGTTACCTGGCAGTGATAAATCACCTCTGGAAAAAGAGAGGAGTAACAAGAAAGGGAAACAGGGGTGGGACATGGTGATACACCATTGAAGCACTCTAATTGGGGCTCACCTCATAGATGCTCTACAGCATCCTGAAATGTCTGAGTCTCTCCTCTGCTGAAATCAGTAGTCTGTGTGTGAAACTGCTTCCCTAGACCTGAGCAACCTCGTGTTTGTGTTACCTTCCCACCCAGGGGAGTGGTGACCTCGCCCCTGCAATGTGAGACAGTGATACTCCCCTGCTCCCAGGTAGTGCAAGGAATGCTGTTCCCCATCTTCCTTCCCTGCACACCTGGGCAAGTTCAGGGATGGCAGGAAGCTTTGACTTGGTCGAGCTCCCAGGGAGTGATGAGAACAGGACCCAGATTTGCCGTCTCTCACTCTCAGGCTCAATCTGCTACTCTTCAGCACCCGCCTTATTTATCCCACCTCATGCTTGGTTAGAAGCACAAGTAGATGGATTTTCTGTTCAGGTTGTTAATATGCTGCAGCCTCCTCACACGTTTCCTCTTGATGTTTCAGGCAAATATACAAACTTGTCCTGAATATTTAAGGAATGCCAAGAGGGGGTCAGCTCAAAGCTGTATCTAATCCTGTCTGCTGCACTGACAGTGCTTGGCAGAGGGGACTAAAGAAGGATGATAAGGCCCAGGATCCTAAGGAAGTGCCCAGAAGTCCCAAGGTTTGCTGGGCCTGACCTCTTAGAGTGAGGTGAGCTCAGTCTCCTGCCACTCCCCCACACTGACCAGTCCAGAACTGTGTGACACGTGCCACTGTCCCCTATCACCTGCCCTGCTTCAGCCTCTTCCAGTGCCTTGACTGGCCATAGGCTACCTACAACAGGAGAGAGCAGCTGGGATAATCTCCAAGGCTGTGCACCTCTTTGGACAGGCTTTGTAGCCCATATCCTGTACAGCAGAGCTGAGATGGGCTGGGGGCTGAGCCTCCCCTGGGAAGGCAGAGTTCAGCCCTGGTGAGCTGTCTCAAGGTTACACACACAGCTTGTGCCAGTCCCATGGGTGTGGACATACATCAGCAGATAAATGTAGATTTGAGCAGTGCATCCCAGGATAAATCAAAAGCTACCTACTTAGTCTGTTCTTTTTGGAGAGGCTTGGACTTGTGTAAGGTTTTCCTAGTGATTTCTATGTTACTCATCCACAGGCTGGAGGAGATGTTTAGTGAACTGCCATGAGAATCAAATACCCCTTGTCATTCTGACTTTGAGAAGTACTTTTTCTGTTGTTGTTAATTTCAAAGATATAAAAATAAAGTCCCTGAACAGCTAATTCCTCTGGGTAAGTGCTGATTATCCTACACCACAGCACAAAGGATATTCTAGAAGAACTTGTGTGATGGCAGGGCATCAAGCAAAATCTAAGCACATATGCCTTTGCTTTACAGCCTCTTTTCAAAGCTGCCTCCCTTCTCTCTTATCACTTCCCAGATTCAATTGCACTGCACCTTCTGCTCTGCCTTATCAATAAAGAGCTGTCATCACACATCGCTGTCAAAGCAAAAGAGCAAACTGTTGTCAGCAGATATGCATACAGCAGCCCACTTAGCTGAAGTGACATCCCCAGGCAGTCCCATCCTTAGAGAAAGCTGCAGGAATCAGTTATGAAACACCCGATAGATAAACAGGAATGTATGTGTAAACAATGAATTAATAAAGCACTCTTAAAAAATTTCAGTAGCTGTTTTGGCATCCCTATTCAGTGGGAGAGAGTGAGGGGTAAGCCTTGTATTTTTCTAATGACAATTATTTTTATTTAACAACCTATAGATAGTGATTAGATGCAGTGATTACACTGTCTTACATGGAATTTTCCTTTAAGTGGTGGCTCAAAATAACAGACAGCTGCAAGAAACTTTAGGTTTGTACTGGTGAAACTGTCCAACTCCCACAGAGCATCTTTCTCTGTGATCTGTGCAGTTGGATTTCTTTTTTTATCCTCTGAGCTGGATTTTTCTTCTAATGTTGTTTATAGGAAATGTGCTATTTGTTCCACTTTAATACATTCCAGTAGCTACTCTGCACATTGAATTCCTGACCACAGATCAACACATCTAATTATACTTTTTATCTTTCACTATTCAGGAAAAATATTTAAAATATCAACAACTGAAAATCACCCCCTAAAAATTTCTCTTCCTTCTTTGATTGATGCATTCACCCTGAGCTAAATGTGTTTGATTGGAGCTGAATCAATCCATTCATCAGGGGTTGGTGCTGTCCCAACCCTGTTCCCCATTCATCCAGCCAGGGAAAATGAAGATAGTGTGTTTGTATGCACATTTTGCAGTTACCTAAGGATTTTCTCTGGTATCATGGAGGTTGTGGAGACTTTTGCTGCCATTTGCCATAACAGCAGGATCAGGCCTTGGTCTCAATCCTGCAAGCATTATATAGACCAGCTTCTTTAGGGAAAGTTTTCCCTTGAGCATGGTCTGCAGGCAGTAACTCCTACGAATATTTGTCTTCATTTGCAATGAAGATCTGTAGCTTGTTATGTTCTGAAATGACATCATTTGCATACAACATGTATGTGCATGCACATGCATGTATATGTGTAGTACTTGATGGATGCATATAATTATCTTTCTAGTTAATGCAGTTTATACTGTATTTGCATTTTTAAACATAAGAATATTGAAAACCCTCTCGTTACATTTCAGGAAATTATATTTGGTCCTCTCTGCTGACAAGGCCATCCTGTACATTCTGTTGTTGGTGACTAAAATAAAAGCATAGCACTATTTTACAAAAAGAAAGATTAAAGTGCATAAGTACACAGAAAGGTGCAGACCCTGCCACGAGCTCCTTCAGACTGTCCCAGGTCAAGGACAGCTGGTTAGAACAGTAACAATTCCAGTGCAAATTGCCTCTTCTGCTGGCAACACTTGGCTTCCCCAAATGTACCTGGCCTCATCCCATAGCCCTCCATGGACTATGTTCCTCTTGACATTGCACATGGATTATGAGCCTGCAGAACTGGGCCCAAATTAATCCAGGTACCTTTGGGAGCAAAAAAATGGATTGCCAGCTAATAAATATATTCAAAACAAAACACATCCTTTTTACATGCATCTATTTTCAGAGCTGTGTTAAAAATGGGCCTTGAGAAGATTTTCATCAAAGAAACCAAAGGACAGGGGATCCCCACTGTGGGCCAAAGTGGTGTCAGCATAGTGCAATGAGCTACTAAGCAGGTTCCTTGGATGCACTGCTTGCCATTCTAATGGACAGTAACCATTATCTAGTTTTCTTCTTAAGATACTTTTCTTTTTACAGCTGTATGTATATAGAGAGATATAGCTTGCATGGGATGAAAATTCTTCAGAAATTGCCATTTCATCTAGGTCAGGGCTTTGTCCGATTAGCCGCAGCTCATTTCAACCCTTTGAGTTTGAATTTATTTACACTATTTTTGTGCTTTTGAACTTTTCCTTTATGAATAATGTCTGAAGAAATTCCCCTACTGATCTACTAAGTCATGATCTTTTGGAAAATGTGGTCATTTGGGGATGAGTAATAAAAAAGTTCTCTGTTTCCTAATACAATTTAATCAATTTTGGAATCCTTTTTATTACGGCTCTAGATTAAAAGCTCTTAAGAGAATGTCTAGATCACCCACGTTGGCAGCTTGAAATAGTTCTGGCTGGTCCATCATAGACAGAGCAATCCGAAGTGCTGCCCAAATATTGCCTGATAGAGCAGGGTGAGGAACCTGCTGTTGATTCCTGCTTTTTCTTTGCAAACTGAGAGCAGTGAGGAAATTGCTGACAGCCTCTCTGTAGGGAAGAAGAATAAAAAAAAGAAACAAGCAATACAACTACAGGTAAACTTTCTCAAGTTCTGTGCCAGGCTTAAATACATTATTTTACAATGTAGTTCACCAGTCCCTTTGTGTTGTTCCTGCTTGATTTTCATCAAGCAGGTGGGCATGGCTTGGTGTAACACAAATCTCTACCCAGATATTTGTCTTCGTTGCAGCAAAGCTCCCCTTCATCTTCCCTGTCTTAACTTGACAGCTGGGACCCTGGAGTATCACCTTCATTCCTGAAGGATGTTTTAGATGGCATGAACTACTTGATGCAGTTTAACTCAAGTTTCCCTTTTAAAGACAGCCTCTTACATTTTCTTTTACAAAAGCTCTTAAGAGCAGGACTATTTTAGGTGCAAGAACAATCCCACTGATTATAAGAGTACTTGCACTTAGAGCTACAAAAATGCTTTTTAGTCCTTTCTAAAACGTTATGACAACATTTTACAATAGCTGAGATTATGTAGCTATATTCTGATTACTTTTTTTTTTTCTTAGATACCTCCAGCTCGAAAACGAATCTTCACTTGTCAGTTGTGATGCCTGACCTTTTGTTTACACATTTTTCATACTCACCTGTATGCCCCCAGGTTGATGCAGCTTATCCCCAAGTTGTATCTGGACCTGATGAAGCCAGGCTGTATTTCCAAAGCTCGTGTGTAGGCCTCCACAGCTTCTTCGCTGCGATCCCCGTTTGCCAGGGTTGCCCCAAGGCGGTTCCATAACGTATAGTCCTGGTGAGAAAATGAGTTTTCTACTGCAGGTGTCAAAAACCAGACTTAATATCTCATTTTTGCTTGAAAAGGAAGGAGGACTGCAGAAAATAATAGTATTGTATTTTAATTGGCAAAGAATGTGAGGTTCCGACTCGTGATCAAAGGCAGCTTTATATATCTAATACCATTAATCAGCACACAGGTAGGAATTGGACATGCATAAATCTGCTTCTAAACAGGGCTCTCTTGTAATTAACATTTCTATTTTGGGTCTTGAAATTTTAATGGCAGAAGTGGCATGTCATTAATAATAGCCTGATCCAGGCAAGAAAAAGGAAATGGCCTGTAAATCTAAATTTTTAAAAATGTAAAAGTATAAAATGTACCTCTGGTCGAACAGTTAAAGCAGCACTAAATGCATCTATTGCTCTGTTAAATTCTCCATTCAGGTGAAAAAGAACCCCAAGTCCTGTCTGCAGGTCAGGGTCTATCATATCACCATTCTGGTGAGCAGCCTCCAGGTACAAATCCTTTACTTCTTCAAGTAATGAGCTAGACAAGGGAGAAAAATAACAAAGATCCATCATACAGTTATTTACAAACACTTCAATGTTGATTGCCTAGCCTGAAATTAAAATCTGTGCAGTGGATTTATCAGAAGTGTTATACTCCTAAAATTAGTAAATGAGTTTCTTCATCATGGCAAAGGTTTACTTCAGGGTGCTGCTGTAAACTCACGTCTGAAATAAAAAAAGTTCATCTATGAAATGAGGTCAAAGTACCAAAGCCATGAACCCAAGTGGAATGACATGAAGGTTTATTAAAACTATTCAAATTAGATGAGTTTCTCAAACATAAAACAGTTCTTTACAGGCAAAAATAGTAGTATTTTTAAGAGGAATAGATAAGAGACCAACCAAGACCCTTGAAGAAAGATGCCAAAACATAAGACTTCTGTGCCCACTGTAGCTTCTTAAAACCTTTGCTCTGACAGCACCAGATGTCAGAGGGATGAAGCCAAAGTAGAATAACACACTTAGCAATTAAGCAGAACTTGCATATTTTATTTTTGCTCATACGAAATTATCTTGTCAACCCAGGACTTGTAAGTGATGAGGGTAAAACATAAGGCCTGTCTTCAAAATGACAAGCAGTGAGATAGCCTGAGTGGTTTGGTTCTCTAAATCATGTTTATGCCTATAATGGCTTTATTATGCATCTCACAGTTCAGAGGTACTTGTTTACTGTCCTCATGAAATCATGATGAAGGGCTGCCAGATCATGAATTTTTTGTTATTTAAGATGGCTGAAGATAAATCAAATGGCTGTGTTGTCTCTTGGTTAGAACCAGAACAGCTTTTAAACAAGCAGGTGCCACCTCTCAGTATTCTCAGTGAACTCATGCTGCACTGCAAAATGGCTTGTTCCTGGATTCTGCTGGGTTGGGACATGGGAAAATAGTAGAAACAGTGAACAGTAGGAAAAACACACACATGTAGAGCTGGATAAAGTCTTAGTATGGACATGGAAGCAGCTGAAGGATGAGGGTGCAGGATGTGGGACACAAAGGCAGGAGACAGGGATGGAGGAAAGTGATGGGAGATGAGAAGAAGCATCCTTTTTTAGATGATTTTTTATTTTGCTTTTTTTGTTGTTTTTTGCATTTTTTTTAACTTCCAGAGATGGTGTAAAAGATAAAGCCTTCAGTCATTAAATCGAATGTTCTCTGTTGCCTTCCCTCCCTTGCTATTAGAGACATGTTCTTCAATCATAGGGAACAGGCTGGACTTCTACAGAACAAGGGGACATGGCAGACACCATCAGTTCTTGGGAGATCTTTGTATTTCCACCATGAGGATTTCCACTGCATTTACCTTTCATCTGCTGTCTTAGACATCCTCCTGGTAAGTGCTGGGGACCCTTTTTTGCTTCTCACTATATACTTGTATTTTGGATTTTGCTTTATCCAGTTTCTCAGGGCTTGATAGGCTTCTTGTTGGTGGCCAGTGTTGGTATAACTCACAGCCAGGGCCATCAGAGCTTTCAGGTTGTTTGGCTGCAGTTCCAAGCACCTAGGCAGAAAATAAAAAATATATTGAGATATTTCTGCAGCCAAGCACAATGCTTGAATTTTTCCAAAATAGTCCATGTGAAGAAAATCACAATCATCACTGTTGCTTTTTTGAAAACTGGGCATGAGCAAGCTCCTAAATGAGGCACTCCCTTGAATTTCTATCCAGGTAAGCTAATAAGGGACACAAAACCCAGTCTGAGTATCCTTAGGTGAAATAACTTCATGGTTATCAGTGCTGATGCAATTGAGTATTGCTTCAAATGGAAACATAAAACCCCATTACAGAAAGATAATAATAATAATGATGATACTTTGGAGCTCATGTTTTATGTACAAGAATTCTGTGATCTTCACATCTCCATCAACCTAAAAATTTTGGCAGTTTAGCATTCAGCAGCTGAAGGGAGCTCACTCCAATTAAGAAAACCTCT
>WAAG01093748.1:0-17190 GCA_013390105.1 Tichodroma muraria
AAAACAAAACAAAACAAAGTAAATATTTAATACGATCCAGGGAGCCACAGCGAGCGCTCCCCCCGTCTGTCTCCTCCAGCAGCCACTCGCAGCAGCTCCCCGGCCCTAATGAGCCTGAGTGCAACAGGGATCGATGGCAGAGGCAACCTCCGCAGAGGGGTCAGGTCTGCCACATCCCCTGTGCTGCTCTGGAGCTCAGGCTTGGCCCCCTGCATCCCCCAGGGCTGCCCGCCCTCCTCATCCCCTTCCTCGTGCCCCGCTTTTCCCCTCCTGCGCCCCCTTTGTCATTTCCAGTTCCTGGGAGGGACGAAGGTTCTGCCACTCCGTCACAGCCACGCGGGGCACGAGCTTGCCAGGCATCAGCTCCACGCTGGGGGCTTCCTCGGGGTGTGGGATGGGCTGTGTGTAGGGCTGGATCCAACATGGGGTGAGTGTGTCTTCCCCCACACCCTTGGAGCAGATCCCTCATGGATGGAGGTGGGAGCCTTTGGGAGACCCCAAATACCTTTAGAGCTGGTGCGGAGCACTATTTTTAACTCTGGTATTTTTGGCTCTGGTATTTTTAACCAGTGCCAAGACAGTGTCCGTGTTTGTGGTGTGACCAGGTGTGCCTCCTCCTCAGCCTCCTCATCCTCCTCAGCCTCTCAGCCCCTCAGCTGCGTCCCCTGGTGTCCTCCAGAGACCCCAGGTGCTGACAGAGTTTGGGAAGTGCCAGTGTCAGGTGACTGGCAGGCTGGTCCTGGCAATGCCAGCGCAGGACATGCCTCATTACACTCCAGCTCCACGTGTTTTCCGAGTTTGGATGGTGCCTGTCACTCCAACACCAATGGAGCTGCCAGATTTTCTGTCACCCTGGCCCAGCTGGCCGGTGCTGGCCGGTCTCCGTTGTGTGATGCTGTGCATTGGCCTGTGCCATAGGCGTAGGGGAGGGACCAAGCTTTGCCCCCAGCCAGGCATTCCATCAGCAGGACCTGTGCATCCCCATGCAGCCTCACCCTGCCCTGGTGTCCCAGCAGGATGCCAAGGTGCCACACAGGAAGCAGAACCCAGGAGGGGGACCAGGCTGTGCTCCTCTGCCACCACAAGGCTTTGCAAATTGTTTTTCCGTGGAAAAGTCAATTGTCCTTGGTGGTGCCTGGGATGAACCCGTGGCTGAAATTCCATCCCTGGGATGTGATGAGAGGGATGCCCACCCTGCCTGATGCCCCTCATCCAGCACTGCCAGACCTCCAGCACTGCAAAGCCTCAGCCAGGCTGTGCCTGGGGATGGGAACTGCATTTACAGCTGGAAAACAACCCAGCATGCCCCGAGCACGGGGCCTGGAATGTGCATCTCCTGCCTCCCAGGTGATGCTGCTGAGCATCCTCCTGCAGCTCAGGGTCTCCCAGCAGGCAGAGGGTTGCAGAGGTGCCAGGGCAGGACTCCCCCTGGGAAGTGCAGCAGTGGGAGCACGAGTTGGGACAGCGGCGCAGGTCCTGCGTCACAGATGCAGCTTGTGGCAAAGTGCCGAGGAAGTTTTGCAGCAGCATTAGAAAATGTTGACATGTTTTTTGAAACAATTTCAGATCTGATATCTGCGCCAGATTGAGTTTGTAACCAGCTTTATTGTTTAAGCCTGCTGGGATTTCATCAAAGGCGTCTGCTGTTTACCCAGAACCATTTCATTGGAGAAAACAGCAAACAGACCTGCATTTCTATCTGATTTCACTTTTTCCTTTTCCTCCTGAATTTAAGTGCTTGTGAAAAGCATGGCTGATAAGGCAGAGCGGTGTGGATAAATCCCGAGGACTGGCGCGGTGGATGCTCTACCAGCTGCTCCAGCTTTATTAATAGACCGAAGGCAGTTGCTGGACCAGCTGCTGGGTGCCAGCCTGGAGCGAGGCACCCGCCTCGGGGGCAGCTGCATGTCCCCAGATGGTTTTGGGATCTCCATCCCGGCAGGCTGAGCCGAGTCATGACTCCTCAGGGTACCGAAGGCTGGGGAGAGGATCCACGCAGAGCTTTTTTAGTGCTTTCAGTGTGAATTCAGATTTAAACTGTGAGGGAGCCAATGCCTGTCCCTCCCCAGGGAGTGACCCCAGCAGGCAATGTGCTCTGTCACTCCATGACAAGCCGGGCCAAGGCAGTGCAGCCACAGAAAGCAGAGAAGGATGAAGGAGAAACCAAATTAGAAAGGGGCTTGGTGTAAACTGCATCAATCCTTCTCTCACATCCCTGGGGAATCCAGTGGCTGCCAGCCTGGCTCTGTCTTATGCCCATTGCTGACCTTGGAAACACACTGGAGAGGAGGATTTGGGGCTTGAGACAGAGCCCAAGAGGCTTTTACAAGGAGCTGACCTGGGGGCTGCCACCCCCTCTGCAGCTTGACTGCTTTGCTCCAGGCATCTTCCCAAGGTTGCATCCTGGTCACCCATCACCAGCACTGTTTTCTCCAGGGTTTGGCATCTGCCTCACTTAAGGATGGCCTTGGTGGCTGTTCTCACTTTTCCTGGCTTTTGGGACAGAGACACGACAGGCTGGGGTTGGTGGAGTACATCCCACTGCCTTTCCTGGAGTCCCTTTGGCATCCCCCAGCTGTCCCAGGTGCTGGCACTCCCTGGGCAGGTTGTGCCAGTGGCACCTCTCTGGCACTCCAAGGGCTTGTCTTGCCCATCGATCACACCTGCATGGTGACAATGTAATTTTTATCTCCAGTTGTTTATTTCTCAGACAGAACTACTTGTAAATTCCGAGAAGAATATATATCCCTGCGCGTGACAGATCCAGCACATGGCGATTAATCTGCCCTCTTAAGACCTGAATACAAAAGTGTCCCAATGTCACACCTAGATGGGGTGTCAAGCCCTGGGGCAGCACTTTGGGGATATGCAGGGGCCTGGTGGCAGAACGTGCCCAGGCCCAGGTGATGCTTCCCAAATACTTATTGCACTTCCTACCAGCTCCAGTGGTCCCCGACTGATATTCCAGCTCTCCAGACTCAGGCTCCAGCTCCTCTTTTTGGGAGGTTTATGCAAATAGGGCTGCTTTTTTTTTTTTTTTTTTTTTTTTTTTTTTTTTTTTTTTTTTTTTTTTTTTTTTTTTTTTTTTTTTTTTTTTTTTTTTTNTTTTTTTTTTTTTTTTAATTCCTCTTGCCGCTGCTGCTCTGCTGTGCCCCAGATAGCAGAAGTGCTGAGGACAGGTGTTTGCAGCAGGTCCTGCGGCACCTGCGTCCCGCCCGGCCGAGGGGAGGAGGGATCTGCCGAGGGAATATCCCGGGGCGGAAAGGGGCAGGGAGCAGCCAGCAGAGGCCAAGCAAGGAGAGGGGAAGCTCCTTCAATGGCTGCAGTGCTCTAGTGAGGATGGGCGTTGATGGCAGTGCAGGTCTGTTCCAAGCCCAAGCGTGGCTCTGTCCCCAGCGGGGGGGCAGGACAGGGATTAGGGTGTCAATTTGGGCTCTGCAGCATCCCGCAGCCCCGTTGGCAACACCCTCTGTGTCATAAAGCCTCTTATTTACAGCGTCCTACTCGGGAGCATCTGGGAAGCGAAGCGCGTCATTTCCAGAGAGAGCAAAAATGCTGCATATTTCAGTGTCTTTTGAATTTTTTAGGTTTCCCTGAACTGTGCTAATGGGTTGGTGGTGGCGGGGGGGAGGTGAAGGCCCAGCCCAGCTCCCGGCCTGCCTTGCTGCTCCGCCGCGCGGCCATCACTGCATTGCTGCTCTTAAAATATTCAGTGCTGTTGGCCACAATTTCACAGCGGGTCAAAGCGCGCCGAGCCAGCAAGAAGGAGGGAAAGTGTGACAACGAGATTAACCCCGGCCCGGCAGGCCCCGGCCGTGCTCGGCAGGCTGAGCACGATGTGCTGCAGCCACCTCGTCCTAGGGGGACCAGCAGCGAGTCCAGAGGGGCCACGACACCCAAAATCCCTCTGGCTGCCCAATCTTGCTGAGTCGGTGGCATCACCTGCAAAATGGTGAAGGGACAATGAGAGCATCCAGAGTCCTGCTGGGAGGACTGAGCATCCCCTCCTTGTCCAAGCTGCTGCAAAGCAGGAGCCTGGCGATGCAGTACGATGAGGAGCTGAAGATGCCCCCAGTTCTTGTGGGTGTTGCTGAGAGCCCTCAGTGCTTTCCACCCCGAGACCGAGAGGTTGTGGTTCCCAGGCCTTGCAGAGCCATCAGTTGGTGCTATCGGTGGAGCAGCAGATTTACAATGCAAAAGAGCAGCTACTTGAGCCCTGTTTGCTGACAGGGATTTAGTAATCCTGCCGTCAGCCCGGGGTTTGCTCTCGGAGTCGCTGGCTTTGGCTGCCAGGCTTTTCTAAGAAAACTTCTGAGGCTGGGGGAGAGAAGTGAGGCAAAGCACACGGGCTGTGCCCACCATGCAAGGGGGATGGTGGGTGGCGTCTGTGATTCTGTGTGGAGCCTGGGGTGGATGAGGGATGCTGCCACGGGGAGAAGGTGTGCGCCAGGCTCAGTCCTGGAAGCCACGTGTTGTTCAGAAGCTGGAGACCTCCAGGAACCGCCTGTTGCATGGGCTGCACACCCTTGGGATACCCTGCGTGGCCAGGTTGGCTGAGGCTCGGTCTTGTGTCTTCTGCACTTCCCTTGGATTCTTGGTCGCGTGCCACGACTTCAGAGCTTGCCACCAGCAGCACGGATGACTGCGCACGCAAGTGCGGTGTCACCTGCAGGAAGTGCTGCAGCTGATGGATGCTCTCCTGGGGTTTTAAGGGCGCTGTGGCTGATTTATCAGGGTGTCTCCAGAGGTCAGGGTCATGCCACTGGTCTCCGTGGACAAGAGGAGGCTGCTGGGTTGGGTGTTCTGGCAAGGAATTGGCAGCACTGTGACCATCCTGCTTGTCCCAGGCGGCCAGCTCCAACAGGAAGGCAACCAGCCCTGTGGGGACACCTCTGTCACTGCCTCATCCCCAGACACACCCATTCATTCCCAAAATCACGCTTCCCAGGGGTGCAGGGCTGCGTTGGTGTCTCTGCCAAGCTTGGGGCTGGAGCAGCAGTGCCCTCCTTGAGCCAGCCCCGTGGTTGCCCTCCCGCACCCTGTGCCGGCGGCAAGCCAAGCTCTTCTCCCTAATTCTCCTTCATCCCTGTTAATGTACCACCAGATGTTCTCATTATCCATTTAAACATATAATCCTCCCCCGAATCCTGCTAAGCTCCTGGCCTCCCCAATACCTCATGGCAGTTCGTTCCACAGGTTAATTATGCATTTTTAATTAATCACCAAGCAGAGAATGACCCATGAATAAGGGATATGAAGATCCTTCAACTGGGAATAGTTGGCAAATTGTCCCCAGGCGGGGCTATGCTGGTGTCATGGTCTCCTTGAATAACAAGACTAGCTCTAAAAATTCCTGGTTTGTGGATATGACATGACTGGAGGTTGTGACAGAGCTGTGCCTGTGTGGATGCCAACTCTTCCTGTGCCTCATGTCCCCCTCCAAATGGGGAGGAACCACATCCCCACCAGAGCTGTCTGTGTCCCACCTGGAAGTGATGGAGCAAGTGCAGGGAGGAGGAGGAGTAGTGAGGCAGGGAGGGGGAAAAAAATCGCATGTTGTTTTAAAAAGGCATTTTTGAGTGAATGCTGAATAGGGTTTGGGAAAATTGCCTTAAAGGCCTGTTCTCTGCAGGGACGGAGCTTTTCATGGAGCAGGAGCATTCTGAAACTTAATTGCACATTTGCACGGGCTAGTGTTTTTATTTCTCTCAGGTCTCCGAGGTGGTCTTTGAAGATTGCTGTCTCTCTGTAATGGTTTTCTTTATCTCAAATAAATTCCGCACACCTGCGAGGTGGAGCTGCTTGAAAGAAATTATGTCGGAATTGGCTCTCGATTTAATAAATCTGCAAATGGAACTGGGATGCAGAGAGGAGAGGCGGTTGGTGGGGCTGGCTGCACCTCCTCCCTTGCTCCCCACCTCTCCTCTTCCTTCCCTTCTCCACCAGCCTGCTCTCAGCCTCCCCATGGGCCGGGAAGAGTTGGGGCTGAGCAAAGTGAGTCCAGATCCTGCCTTTTCTCCCTGTCAGCCACTGCTGGCACACCTGAGGGGACTCCAGCTGAATGTCGGGCAGTGTAGACCCCTCTAATGCCCACCTGGCTGCGTCCTCCAGGAACGTGCAACCCTGGCACAAACCCATCTGCACTTCCAAAAGCTGCCATTAAGATCCCTGGATCTAAACACTCATTTGATGAAGATGATACTACAAGCTGAATGCCCAAGGGGTATTCCCAAGGAATATCCTAAGGACCCTCCTTCAAAGAAGTCCGATGCCATTATCTTTCCCGGCCTCAGTTTGGAGCTGCGGTTTGTCCCGGCGGCTCCTCCTGCAGCCGCCCATCACACGCTGCCACCATTTCCGCCTCTCCGGGAATCAGTTCCGCGGCTCCCCAGCTCACCAGGGGACGTTTAGCCAGCACTCCATTTTGGAGGCAGCGCGAAACACCGGAGGGAAGCCTGTGGCAGGGTTGTGTGCCGCTGCAGTGGGCAGACACAAATCCCCGGGCAGCCGGGGCAGCGTGAGCCGGGCAGCCCCGGCTGTCAGGCGGAGAGGGATGTGCGGCCGCGGGAGTACACAGACAGGTTAATGGCAGCCGTGGATGCAGCACAATTGGATTTCACCTCCCCGCTTCTTAAGGAATCAGCAGCTCTCCCTTGCTCAGAAATCCGGCCGTCCTCCTCTTCCCGCCAGCCTCGGGATGAACTGTCGCCCGTTGAAAGCTCACCAAGGGCCATTCCAAACCCTCCCTCCCCTTGCTGGGCTCCCCAGACACGAGGTTGCCCGTGGAGGCCGTGCCACCTCCTGTGCCAGCCCCGGCTGCTCAGCTTCAGGTGAACAAGGCGTCGGGAGATTTTATTGCATTGCTGGATTTTGTTCCACTCCGTTATTCGCCACGATTGAATTTGCTGCCGTGGAGGCAGGAGCCGGCGCAGCCGGAGCTCCCGCGCCGCTCTGGTGGGACCGTGACCTTGTCTGGGTGCCTCACTTAGCCCTCGGCTGGGTAATTTGGTGCCGGCGTGGGAGCTGGGCGTTCCTCTGCCTCCCACTGAGCATCCCGGCGCGGTCCCGCTCCCTTGCCGGAGCCAAATCCTCTCTCTGCTCCACTTTTAAGCGTTGACCTTGGAAATGCTTGCAGGGAAAGCATCTGCCTTCCCAGCTCTCTCGTCTCTTTCCTACCCGATTATGTGGCTCTGTCCTCATCTCCCTGGGCAGCTGCTGAGGTTTCAATGCCATGGGCATCACCACAGTGCCTGAACCCCTGTGCGAAGCACTCCCAGATTTTAGTCACACTCGCTGGTTCATGGCGTCAGCTGGGAAACAGCGTCTCATCTTCCTCCTGCCCTGCTCTTGCACTTACATAAAAAGCACCTCAGTTTCCTGAAAATGTAGTTTCTTGCCTCATTTTCCCTTTGGACAGAAAGCTGTGTGGCAGCAGAGCTGTCAACATCCCACCTTTCAACGCAGGTGGCCTTGGATCAGTGCAATCCTGTGTGGTGGCACCGATGCCACACCAGCACAGGACCGGACCCCAGCCCTTAACAGTGGCACGGAGCCATTCCCAGCGCCTCGGGAAATGCAGCTGTGAGGGGTCAGTGGGCAGAGCCATCCAGGAGGGCTGTGGAAGGTCCAGGAGGTCCAGGAGGGCCCCCTTCTCTCTGTGTTGACAGCGACAGCTCTTCTTCCCCAGCAGCTGCGCCGTCGCCTCTGCCCCGTGATTGAATTAGGGGGCTGTAGCCCACCCCCCTCCCGCCCGGTCCCGGCGCGCCGGGCTCAGATGCTGAACTCGAGAGCCATAATTTAATAAGTCTCGGGCAGACAGTGCTCCGATAGCCGTCGGGATCTCTCGCCTCTTCCCTGCCCAGCCATGCACTGATTTATGCTCCCAGGTGATGGCTGGGATCTTGCCTGGGATTTCTGGTCTTCTGGGATGTTCTTTTCCCAAAGCAGGAATCCTGTGGGGTGAGCTGGGAGCAGGAGCAGGGCCATGCAGGCTGGGCTGAGTGTGGTGTTCACGCTTCACTAGGTTGACCCTTTATTGAGGAGGAAGGAGAGATGGGGGGCAGAGGGACCCCATTCCTTACAGCAGCAGCTGCTCTCAGGCTGCCTGGGCACAACGAGTTAAAAGTTGCAATTAGTGAAGTGCTGACGATGGAAAGGTGGGGTGGAAGCAAGCGGCACTAAATGAATCCTGAAAGGTTATTCCAATAAGCAGCAGCACAGCATCCAGCTGTGCTCGCTTTCCTGGGAGCTGGGGGACAAGGGATGGGATCCAGGGTGAGAGATACCAGGTGGGATGAGAGATGTTGCTGGAGGATGCTCAGGTGTCAGCAATGCCTGCCGGAGTGGAAAATACGGCAGGGGAATTAAAGCAGGAGCGGGAGAGGCCACCACATCCCAGAGATGTTCAATCCAGGGGCGTGGTGGGTGAGTGCTGCCCATTCCGTGCCCCAAGTGGCTCTTCCACATGGCCCAGACGCTGTCTCAGGCGTGGAGCCCCGTGCCCTGTGCGCACGGGGAGGGGTTTGGGGAGTGGCGAGAGCCGCGCTGCTGGGGCAGGGAATCCTTGAAGTGTGGAGAGCGGTCCGTCAGCCGCAGCGGGGGCTGCAGGGGGAGAGCGGAGCCGGGAGCCGGGGAGGAGGATCCCGGGAAAGGCGTCGTTCTTCCAGCTGAGCAGACAGGAGCCCGGGCAGGAGCAGGCAGCCAGCGGTGGCCTCTCCCTGCCAGACGTAGCTGTTCCAGCTCTCTGCTGGTGCAACACCACGGAGCTATTATTAGACTCCAATTTTCTGTGGGTAGCTCTGAACTCCCCGGTGCCTCCAGCAGCTCGGCAGATGCCGGGGCAGAGCGGGATCTGCCGGCACTGGTGGGGACAAGGGTCCCTGGCGAGTCCAGAGGGGTGTGGGTGGCAGTGAGGGGTGGTAGAGCCCCCCAGCACAGGGACATGGAGAGCTGAGCACCGCAGCCTGGCATGGAGCTGCAGAGCAAAGGGCAGTTTAGTTGTCTAACGAGGGGTTTGGCTGATGAGGAGGGCACGGAGCCCCTGGAAACACTCCTTGGGTCAGTGGTACGTGAGGGAGATGCTGCCCCAAGAGATGTGGTCTACAGGGCTCTGCACCTCAAAGCACATCTGGATTTCACAGCATCACTCCAAAATGGAGCCACGGCATCCCCAGCTCTGCCATCCTTGGCAGGAGGCACGTGGGAGCACAAAAGGGTGGTGGCACACCAGGACAACCCATGCTGTGCCAGAGGAGGGCTGGGACTGGAGAGACATGGCATCTCCTTGCTCCCACCCTCTCCCAGCTTGGTTTCCAAGCAGGAATGTTTAAATGCCTTTTATGTTGTGACTCAAATGATGAAAGGCCTGAAAATGGGACTAACAAAGACGAGTTGTACTTCAGAATAAAAAACCCATGAAAGCAGCAGATGCTGTCATAGGAATAAATTGTATCAACAGCGATCAGATGGGAAGGGAAAAGTCAGAATGGAGTTGCTCCGTCTTTCACGCTTCCAGTGAAAATTTCTGGGTCCATGAATTTAGCCAGAATCAGGTAGGATAAAAGTCTTTGTCTGACAAGGCATTTCAAAGGATCTGGGAGCCTCCAGAGATGTGGCCACTTGGACAGGAAAATGGGGGCCCTCAGTTTTAATGAGCATTTCAGTTGCCTTCCTTTATCCTTCTGCCAAGATCTTATTTTTGTTTTCTTTTCTTCTCCCTTAAAGCTGCCGATTTCCGCTCTTTGTGATTTGTTTTAACTTTGCAAAACGTGCATTTGAGCGGCACAACATGAGGAGGAGGAGGGTAGAACAATCCCCACCGTTCCATCCAGCCCAACCTGTTGCTCCTCACCATAAACCCCTCCTTGCTGTGGCCAGCCCGGATGTTTTGGCTGCTGCCAGTGGGCACCACCAACCTTCAGCATCTTCCCGGCCCTGCAATGATTTCCCATCTCCACATCTCCCCTTTCCACAGGGACAGGGTCCTACACGGGCTGTAATTAATAGAAATTAGACTGTCAAGACCTTGCAGCCCCCATCCCATCATTACTTGGCCTTGCTGTGTTGGAGGCACAGGGATCGGCGGCGGGCTCGAGAGCTGCCGGTGATGGGAACACATCCCGTTATCAAGCTATTTTTATTGAGCTTTTAATGCAGGCATTTGCGTGGTGCTGGGGGATGTGCAGCATCTCCACAAAGTCCACTCCCGGAGGGATGTTCAGGGGGATATTTTGGGATGGAATACCGGCACTGGAGCTAGACAAAGCAGGATATTAGCAGAGTGCAGTGTCCTGGCTACGTTTGTCGCTTGCGCGTTAATTCCCAGCACCCAGCTGCTCCAAACATTCAGATTTCAGGGCTTGGCAAAGCACTGCTGCTCAGTCCTCAGGTCCCCCACATCCCCACACACCCCGAGAGCTGTGTGGCAGAGTGACAATGCCCAACATCCAACTGGGCACATGGCATTTCCTACCAGCTCATTAAGCCTCCAAACGGCCCGGATGCCGGGCAGAGGAGCAGCACAGCTCAGCTATTCACACTGCTCTGCTTTTATCACTGCCTTTTTCATGAGCTGGTAAAAAGTTCAGTGCAAAGCTCAGGAGAGGTCTCTGAAAGGCAGCCGTGCTCATGACCCAGCGTGCTGGCTCACGTCTCCAGTGGGGATGGGGTTTTGCTGGAGTCCACGCCGCTCGCTCTGCTGGTGACCCACAGGGATGTTCGCTTGGAGGGCTCCTGGCATCGCCCTGAGAGGAGACCAAGGGCACAGGGAAAGGTGCTGCTGCCCTTTTTGGGTTTGGGAGAGAGACCTGAGGCTGTGGGCTGGGCTCCAAATGACGCCAACACTTCTTTTTTGGTTGGGGGGAAGAAAATGTGACAGAGCTGGCAGCTTTGATGCCTTCTCGTCCGTCTCCTTCCCCCCTGCTGCAGGCAGAATGATGCCCCGCTGAACGAGGAAGAAGGTACACGACAGGCTCCAATTTGCCCTCTTCTCCACCAAACACAAGGACATCCAGTAAATCCCAAATGCAGAAAGGCTGAAAGGGGGTGATGAAAGGGAGCCCACGTGGTACGGTACAGAATTTGCTTGTGGATCTCTGTGGCACAGGGCACTGCTGGGGTTGGGACCTCAACAGGATTACAAGTTTATAGGAGTAATGTCCTCCCTATTAGCCATGCCTGCATGAAGCCATCTTTGCCCCCCTGTGTCAGGTCGCTGTCCACTCCTGGCTCCAGCCAGGTAAAGACCCACCCAGTGCATCCCCACTTTTCCACAGCCTCCAGTTTTTCCATCTCCTGTGGATGTGGGCTGGATGGGGCAGCCAAGCGTGCACTGAGAGCCCAGGCAGCTGTCACTTTGCTCTTCCATCTCATGTTTGCTCTGTTTTGGCTGTATTTCTGATCCTAAAGAAACCCTCCGTAGCTCCTGGCCAGCTGCTGGCAGGGAAATGGGCTGGTGAATCTGCTTTCTCTACACATGAGCTTGTTCAGCGTTTGATACCGATCTGGCTGGTGCTCAGCTGGGGTGGGTTTTGTCATTTCATCTGCAATTGTTTTGCTGTAAAGCACCTCGAAGGGTTCACTCCCCGGCTGTTTTACAAAGGACATCGTTCTTCTTTCTGCTGTGAATGAGCTGCTTTGCATTTCTGTGAATGGGGAGGAAAACTTGTCACCTCAGGACAAAAAGGGAGTGGAAGTATCTGATGATCCCCTGAGACGCCTCAGACAATCCACTAAGCTCAAGTCATCGTCCTGTATTTCTCTTTCCTCAGGGGCAATTGGAATTATTAGTCCCTTCTCAAGGACCTCGAGATCTCCCTGTCCTTTGCCAAATTCTATCCCGCCTTCACTGCAGGCTGCTGGCAGGTCCTGCCAGAGCCCTGTCCTGTGCTGGGGACCAGCAGAGGATGGCTGATGCCTTCTGGGGGTCAGGACAGCAGTGCCAGTAGCCGGTGAAATCCCTATCCATGCCTGGAATCCTGCTCAAAGTGTTCTCTGGTCCATGCCATTCTCTCCTGGAGAAGCAGGAGTATCCTGGTGTCCATTGACACCTCCAGCCACAGCAGAAGCCAAGGATTTGACTCATCCATGCACAGAAAGATGTGCCTTTCCCTCCAGCATTCCTGCACTCCAAAAAGGTCCTGGTGGCTTTTGGGATGCACAGTGGGGTGAGACACAGGGGCACAATAAACCCTGCAGCAGCAGGGAAAGGAGAGCCAGGGAAAGAGGATGGTCTGTCTCCCCTGATGTCCAGGGACAGGACATGTGGGAATGGTTGCACCAAGGGAGGTTTAGACTGGATGTTTAGACTGAGAGGGTGGTCAAACCCTGGAACAGGTTTCCTGGAGAGGTGTCTGATACCCCAAGCCTGNAATGTGTCTCCAACTGCTGCAAGCAGCAGCCCAGCCTCTGATTTAAAGTCCTCTCCCAAAGCTGCACTGAGGTACTGGGGTTGTTCCTTGTGCCTGCAGCTGCAGGACCAGCAGCATCCCACTGCAGTTTTCCACCAAGGGCATCCCTGCCATGGAAGGTGTGCTCAGAACTGGGGTTAAGCAGAGCAGATTATAACTGGGAAAACACACTCTGCACTCCCTCTGCTTCTGCATGTGTTAGTCCTGAAAGAAGCATTTAAATTAAACAAGTTTCTATAGCCGAGTTTCAATCCCACAGCCACTTCCACCATTGACCTCCTTTTTTCCCCCTTTTTCTCCAGCTTGAGAGCAGGAGGAGGAGATGCAGACAGAGAGGAGTGCTAATTAAACAGGGAGTTCCACATTAGGGTACAAATCCTCTGGACTAGCATAAACCCTGCCAATTTCTGTATTTATTTATTATATTTTCAGTACAATTGTAATTTCCAGTGGTGCCTCCAGCACCAGGAGAGAGTTCAGGGGCTGCTCTTGGAGAGGATTAGCACGCTGGAAGCATTATTACTTTCCTTCGCTGTGAATTCAGGAGTGATTCCCTGACGGCTGCACTCTATATAGAAGTGAATCGGTGCTAATTTGTTTTTGAGGATCACACATCCACCAACATGTGAAAGACAATCCTGCTTCTCGATGTATATTTTGAGCCAGTGCTACAGCAAACAAGGGAAAATAAGCAAGCAAAGGAAGCCAGACCTCCCTCGCCCGGAAAGCCAGAGCTGGAAAAGAGCGGACTTCCATTATTTTTTGCCCGTGTGAGTTGGTTCTGCATCCTTCCAGAAGTATTTTGGGTTTTGGCCCTGCTGCCCATGGCAATGGAGAGCAGGGGCTTGGGCAGCTCTCACATGGAAAGCCTCAGGGACGCTGTGTTGGACGGGATGTCAGAGAGACTGAGCATAAAAGGCTCCTTATTTTTTCCTGTTAAATCATCCTCGAGTTTAACTGCAAGAGAGGAATAAATGAACTAATTGAATCTGTAACTATGGAGGGACTGGGAACCTGGCAGGGGAGCAGCAGCCCCGCCACCCATCGCTCCTCTCTCTTTATTTGTGTGATTCAGAGGGACGTGGTCCATGGGGAGATATCAGAGCCGGCTGAAATGGAAGACAAAGCTATTGTTTCAAACAGAGTTATTGATTTTTACATTATTACACTATGAAATTTATGGTCTGGTTTCAAACTGCAATAGGAGTTAATGACCACCATCCAGAAACTTCCAGGTGACCTTGGCCTTGACTTTGGTGGGGGAAGGTGAGCAGCTCTAGTTACCAGGTCAGCAAATGTAAATTGAAGTTCTGATACCCTAAAGGGCTTGATTTTGGGGTACTGCTGGCCCTGGGTCTCTGCCCTGAGACCCAGCAAACTCCAAGCTGGTTGACAGCCATGATGGAGTGGGGAAATTGGACCTTCTCAGCTCCAAACAAAAGTTGCTCCTGCTGTTAAGCCACGTTTTGCCCACATGTTTTGACACCGTGATGTCCCCAGAGCTCCTGAGCACGGTTCTCCANGGTCAGGACAGCAGTGCCAGTAGCCGGTGAAATCCCTATCCATGCCTGGAATCCTGCTCAAAGTGTTCTCTGGTCCATGCCATTCTCTCCTGGAGAAGCAGGAGTATCCTGGTGTCCATTGACACCTCCAGCCACAGCAGAAGCCAAGGATTTGACTCATCCATGCACAGAAAGATGTGCCTTTCCCTCCAGCATTCCTGCACTCCAAAAAGGTCCTGGTGGCTTTTGGGATGCACAGTGGGGTGAGACACAGGGGCACAATAAACCCTGCAGCAGCAGGGAAAGGAGAGCCAGGGAAAGAGGATGGTCTGTCTCCCCTGATGTCCAGGGACAGGACATGTGGGAATGGTTGCACCAAGGGAGGTTTAGACTGGATGTTTAGACTGAGAGGGTGGTCAAACCCTGGAACAGGTTTCCTGGAGAGGTGTCTGATACCCCAAGCCTGTCAGTGTTCCAGAGGCATTTGGACAGTGCCCTTAATAACAATATTTAGCTTTCGAGCAGATAGTCACAGTAGGTCCCTTCCGACAGAAATATCCCATCCCATCCCATCCCATCCCATCCCATCCCATCCCATCCCATCCCATCCCATCCATCAATGTGTCTCCAACTGCTGCAAGCAGCAGCCCAGCCTCTGATTTAAAGTCCTCTCCCAAAGCTGCACTGAGGTACTGGGGTTGTTCCTTGTGCCTGCAGCTGCAGGACCAGCAGCATCCCACTGCAGTTTTCCACCAAGGGCATCCCTGCCATGGAAGGTGTGCTCAGAACTGGGGTTAAGCAGAGCAGATTATAACTGGGAAAACACACTCTGCACTCCCTCTGCTTCTGCATGTGTTAGTCCTGAAAGAAGCATTTAAATTAAACAAGTTTCTATAGCCGAGTTTCAATCCCACAGCCACTTCCACCATTGACCTCCTTTTTTCCCCCTTTTTCTCCAGCTTGAGAGCAGGAGGAGGAGATGCAGACAGAGAGGAGTGCTAATTAAACAGGGAGTTCCACATTAGGGTACAAATCCTCTGGACTAGCATAAACCCTGCCAATTTCTGTATTTATTTATTATATTTTCAGTACAATTGTAATTTCCAGTGGTGCCTCCAGCACCAGGAGAGAGTTCAGGGGCTGCTCTTGGAGAGGATTAGCACGCTGGAAGCATTATTACTTTCCTTCGCTGTGAATTCAGGAGTGATTCCCTGACGGCTGCACTCTATATAGAAGTGAATCGGTGCTAATTTGTTTTTGAGGATCACACATCCACCAACATGTGAAAGACAATCCTGCTTCTCGATGTATATTTTGAGCCAGTGCTACAGCAAACAAGGGAAAATAAGCAAGCAAAGGAAGCCAGACCTCCCTCGCCCGGAAAGCCAGAGCTGGAAAAGAGCGGACTTCCATTATTTTTTGCCCGTGTGAGTTGGTTCTGCATCCTTCCAGAAGTATTTTGGGTTTTGGCCCTGCTGCCCATGGCAATGGAGAGCAGGGGCTTGGGCAGCTCTCACATGGAAAGCCTCAGGGACGCTGTGTTGGACGGGATGTCAGAGAGACTGAGCATAAAAGGCTCCTTATTTTTTCCTGTTAAATCATCCTCGAGTTTAACTGCAAGAGAGGAATAAATGAACTAATTGAATCTGTAACTATGGAGGGACTGGGAACCTGGCAGGGGAGCAGCAGCCCCGCCACCCATCGCTCCTCTCTCTTTATTTGTGTGATTCAGAGGGACGTGGTCCATGGGGAGATATCAGAGCCGGCTGAAATGGAAGACAAAGCTATTGTTTCAAACAGAGTTATTGATTTTTACATTATTACACTATGAAATTTATGGTCTGGTTTCAAACTGCAATAGGAGTTAATGACCACCATCCAGAAACTTCCAGGTGACCTTGGCCTTGACTTTGGTGGGGGAAGGTGAGCAGCTCTAGTTACCAGGTCAGCAAATGTAAATTGAAGTTCTGATACCCTAAAGGGCTTGATTTTGGGGTACTGCTGGCCCTGGGTCTCTGCCCTGAGACCCAGCAAACTCCAAGCTGGTTGACAGCCATGATGGAGTGGGGAAATTGGACCTTCTCAGCTCCAAACAAAAGTTGCTCCTGCTGTTAAGCCACGTTTTGCCCACATGTTTTGACACCGTGATGTCCCCAGAGCTCCTGAGCACGGTTCTCCACCCTCAGCTGACGTCCCAGCACAGCTTGGCTGCCCAAGGGTTTGCTCCTTTCAGTCACAGCTGGAGAAATGCAAACCAAGGGGCTCTGGGATGGATGAAGAGCACCCAGGCAGAGGAGGCAACACAGCCCAGAGCAGGAGAAACCCAGTGAGAGGGGAGAGCAAAGGGCAGTGCCCAGAGCAGCCTGCAAAGGCCACAGCCCATTCCTGATTCCAGCTCTCCCTTCTCAGCCACAGGAGGAGGATTTGCTTTCAGAGTGACCAAGAGGACATTTGTACCAGTTAACACATGAGATACTGGTGACACAGAAGGGTTTGCAAAGGCACTCCCCAGTCTACAGCCTTTTCCTGGCTTTTCTTTAAACGGTACCTCCCGATGCATCTTTTGGCACCAGTCTCCTCCCAAAGCTTTCCTTAGCACTACTCCTTCCAAATTTCCTTGTACGTTTCTTCCTGTGGGAACAGTGTTTCCACTTGCCAGCCAAGGAAGGCAATTTCCAGCTGCTGGAGAAGGTTTTTTTCCCTTGTAGTGCCATCTCCCTGGAACATCCCTGATGCTGCACCCCGAGCTAAAGTCGTGTGAAGCCAGTAGCCTCCAAGCTCATCTTCTGCCTCGGAGGTCATAATTGCCATTAAATCACAGCTTGCCTAACCAAATTATGCAAAACCGAAATTATCTCCAATGATTTTTATGTTGCTGAAATGTTCCAGAACTGCCGGGGTGATGACTGGGGGATTGGGAGCAGCTGTCACTCCATCAGAAACCATAACTCCAAACAGCTGGGATCTGTCAGTTATTTATGACACCGGTCGCAAAAAAAAAAAAACCAAAAAAAAAAAAGATGATGACGGTGGATGGGTGGCTGCCACTCTCTGGCTGAAAGGCAGCTCGTGCAGAAAGCAAAGCCTCGTGCTGTGTCCCGGTGCTGGGAGCTGCAGCTGATGTTTCGGGAGCAATCCTGCTGCAGGACTGCGGGGCAGCACCTCAGGGGCTTTGCACAGAGGCTGGGAGGGAGCTGCTGCTCACTGGGGAATTTAGGCTTTGTGACAGTCAGCATGGGCATGTTTATTTTATCTTCTGTGTGGCAAAAAAAAAAAAAAAA
>WAAG01093748.1:17226-46188 GCA_013390105.1 Tichodroma muraria
AAAAAAAAAAGAATGGAGAATAAGAGGGAATAAACCCTGCAGCTGCTAAGCACAGGTCTGACACTGCTTTGTCGAACCATCCCAGATCCTGAGTTTGGCTCTTGGCTCATGCCCAGTTGCTTTTGCTACTCTGTCCTTGTCTTTCATTGTCCTTCGCTTGGCTGATGAAATTGTGAGCATTTGAGGCTGCTTTTTCTCCCCAAACAACAGTTTCTCTCTATGTGAACATCCAATTTTGAGGTCGTTCCCAAGTTTCAAAGTGTACTTTCCCCCCGGGGGTTGTAGTCATGTCTTTGTGCACCAGCTTGTTAGGGGTGGATTTTGAAAAATTCTTTGATAGATCCAGGGTGGGAGCAGGGCAGAGAAAATCTCTGTCTAGAGCTCAGTGAGGTGCTGGTGTTAGAGCAGGTGTGAGTTTGGCCTCAAAAGAGGGTGAGTGATGAGGAAGCTTCTCCCTTTTTGATAATCCCGCCTGTGAGCAGATGCTTTGTCCCCACTTGTAGCGCACTCTGGTTAAGTATTATTATTTATATTATGTAGTAGCTATACATAGTGTTTTATGGCAGTAAAGATACATAAATCAGCAACCAGAAGACGAGGGCTTTGCTCTAAAGAGCTTATAAATCTAACAGCTTGAGCAGCCCTGGTAATGGACACAGTAAGCAGGCAGTCAAGTTGCATGTAGACATGAGCTAAGATGGGTCTCCCAAAGCAGATGGTGGGTTTAGGAGAGATTTGGAAGAGAAGCAACCTGCTCCATCCTCGAGAGCGGATTCTCCTGCTGGAGAATTAGACAGGCTCTGACCCATATAAGCTTGTCCGAGTGGAGAGGTGAAAATATCCATCTGAGAGAAGCAGCTCGCCAAGAGGGAATGGGCAGGGGGTGCTGGCGTTTGTGGCAGGGCTGCCTTGTGGGGTTGTCCTGCAAGTGCATCTCCCCCAGGGACAAACCTGTCCTTGTCCTAAGCCATGTCTTGGCCTTGAGTCTGAGCCTCTTAATGAAAGTAAGTGGCATCATGTTCTAAAGAAACCGAGTCCCTGCCTGGCCCAGAGGTACAGCAAAGCGTTATAAACCTTAAAAAGCAAGAAAACTGCCAGGGCAGGTACACCTGGCTCTCTGGAGCAAGTGGCACCGCAGAGTCAGGAGTCCCCGCCATGGTGGCAGAGATCTGCTCCAACCCTTCAAAACGTCCGTCTTTGATCCTGGGTATCAAACCAGGGTTTTGGTTTGTTTTTTTTTTTCAAATTTCTTCCTGCGCTGGCACCGGCCTGGGAGGAACCTGGTCTGGGCTGGAGAGAGATGTGCAGTGTCTGGCCGATCACGCTGGCTCCGGGCGTCTGCATTCTTCTGGCTGCTTTCAGCTCTTGCACAAATTGAGGCTTCACGCTAAATGCATTACACTGTATAACAATTAATCCCGTGCTACATATAGAAAGTCCTTACTCATCAATAATGCATGTGGGAGGAGTGATTTTCACTCTCAGTAATAAGGCTAAGACAATGGAAACAAGCAGGTAATGGAGAACATTTATAACGATGTTAATCTAATAATGAGTCTAATGCTGTTAAAAGTAAGACTGCAAACTGGACGCATCCAAAGATAAATTATTTCAAGCATTCATTAACTGATGCCTAATTAATGCCCAATTAGAGGGATGTTACATGGGAAATGGTTTGGACAGTCAGACGAATTCATTCCAATCACTGAAACCTCAGTCAGAGGCAGGAGGCAGCAGAAGGACTCTGCGAGCAGAGGCCGGGGTGACACAGCACGTCAGTGGGAGAAAGGCAGGAGATAAACACCCCTTTGCTGGTTTTATTCGTGTCACCGGGGATTTGGTTTTACTCACTTCACCAGCAGGTTTCTGGAGGATTTTTTCCGCGCTGCTTTTGAAGCTCTCCCTCCCCGGTGAGCTCCGACACTCGGGCTGGTGACCCTCTGTGTGCCTCACAACCTTTACAAGATGAAGTTGAAAGGGCTGAGTCAGGAATAACAAGTTAGACAGGGTCAAACTCTCAGGAGAGCTGGGCTGGGGCCTCTCAGGAGTTTTCCAGTCTGGGAAGCCCAGTGAGACCCAAGTGCTCCTGGCTGTCGCGGCCCAGTGAGATTTGGCTGCTGGATATCCCAGTGCTGGTGTTACCAGCCTCAGGAGCTTCCTGGCTCCATGACCACGGCCTCTTTGCTTTTTGGGGGTCTCATTCCCAGGTCTAAACTGGGACCAGTCCCAGAGCAGACCAGGAGCAGCTTCTCACAGCACTAAGCAGATTTTGCAGGCTTGGAGGGAAGGCCTCCTTGAAGAGACCACAGGCCTTATGTGCATCCATGGAGGAGCCCAGACCTTCACAGAATCACAGATTGCTTTGGGTCGGAAGGGGCCTCAAAGAACCCCGAGTTCCATCCCCCCCGCCATGGGCAGGGACACCTTCCACTAGGACCAAGTTGCTCCAAGCCCCATCCAACCTGGCCTTGGACACTTCCAGGGATGGGGCAGCCACAGTTTTTCTGGGCAGCCTGTGCCAGGACCTCACCACCCTCGCAAGGAAGAATTCCTTCGTTATACCTAATGTAAACCTCCTACCTATCCAAGTCCTGCTCCCCTGTTCACCCTTTTTTTTTCCCTAAGTATCCATCCTTCTGTTTCCCCACTCTCCTTACTCCCAAGCTGCAATAGGGGGAAAGACATCCCTGTCTTTTCTTCCCACCATCCTATTCTCGGGAAGCTGAGAACCAGTAACGACCCCAGCCTATCCTCACTGCCATCCCCGGCTGCAGGAATCCCATCTCTCTCTCCATAGGAGCTCCAGCCATTAACTCACAGCCGCCTGTTAATTAGAGAGATGGACTCAGTTCCCTCTGACCTTTACCTCCGGAGTTATCCCTGCAGGCAGCGAGCTGTTAAACACTGCGTTCCCTTTCGGCAGGAGCCTCTACCTTGGCCATGCTCCAGGGAGGCCCGGGCTGCCTTGGTCCATCACCAGGCGTTGCTAACAGCCTCCTGTCATCACCATCCCTATACGTGAAATCCTGTATGCTCCCAGATCCCTGCCCGGCTCCACCTCCCGTCAGTAATCCCGTTAGCCTGGCAACTGTCGTGTCACGGAAGAGCGCATAAAACTGTTGTTTGGAAGCAATATGTAATCTTCCAACCTGCTGCGTGTAGCTGGGAGATGGTTTATTGATTCAGACCCTTGTGATTTGGTATTTGCAATAACAGACTCTGCATGTGGGAGATCGTCACAGCACTTGTGCCTGGCAGGGCCTTGCTAATAAACATCAGACCTACGGAAGGCGCCGGGCTCCGGTGTCACCGGGGTAGGACGGGGGACTTGGAGCCGTCCCACCTTGGTGAAGCACATCCTCGAGCTAAAGAACCCAGCAGAATATATCTGCAAACACTGCTTTATCTCTCCCACCGTAGGAGAATCACAATATCCTCAGGATACCGTTGTTTCCCAGGCTGTGAGTGGCAGCCAGGGCTCCCGTTTTGGCAGGGAGCGCTGGGTAGTCAGCACGATGCTCCCACCAGCACAGCCCCTCGCTCATCGTGCAGAGGCACGACAGCAAAGCCAAAATGCTACGGCGGTGACTTGGAGAATGTTCCTTTTCCTACACAGCCGTAGGAGTTGTCGCGAATTCAGCGTTCCCGACTCACCAGCCCTTTTTGGCAGTGGCGCAGGGATGAGACATCCCTCCTGGTAGCCCATGCTTCGTTTCTGAAGGGCAGCACCTGGAAGTCATCCCCCTCATTCCCATTCCCAGGCCAGGCTCTATCCGATGCTTTGGGCAGCCATGCTATTTTTTTTCCTATTAACCGCCCGGTCAGCGATGACTGGCTCTTGCTGGTGATTTATGGAGAGTCTGGATAACCCAGTTTATCTAAAATATGTGGCAACTTTGCCTTGAAAGGATGGGTCTATATGGACGGGTCACCTGCTGTTAACGGGATGGCAATAGATCTCCATACCAGGGAAAAGGCAATGGCAACCACGCAGTTATATTTCAAAAACAATTAATAAGAAAACAGTGAGGTTTTTGTGCCTCCAAGTTGTATTAGGCTGTAGGTGCTGAAAAGAGGGACTGTAAAAGCCCAAGGGGTCCCGGCTCTTGGACTAGCTGGTGATAACGACGTGGAGTAATTAGAGATGAACTCCACTTCCACTCTGGTTGTTCAGATTATTACAAGCTGAGTAGGACTCATGGGCAGGATGGCACCGGCAGCTGTGCGCTGCTCCGCTGTTACTCCTTTTCCTCGTAAAGTCCAGAGGCAGAATTCATTAGACATGAGCAAATTCTGCGTGTAAGAGGAAAAAGCCAAATCTAGGAGGAAAATCTGAATGAGAAATGACAAGTCTGGTGCAATGAGTCTGAAAAGCCACTCGGCGCAGAAGGAATAGCCTGAAAGCAAGCCTGGTGCGAGGAGTGGGAGTGAGACGGGAGCGGGGCGGCGAAACCGGAGCTCTGAGAGCTGCGCAGAGGGAGGGGATGATTCTGCCTCGCTCTCTGCTTCTCTGCTGCGAGAAAGCCCCAGTCACAGGCACATACTGTAGCATTAGAGGATGCAATATGCTTTGCCACAGGACATCCATTTAAAAATATGTCTGAGCATCCCACTTCCAAACGGAGTTTTCGGCTCAGCCTTTTCCACCAACTGCTGACAACATATTCCCCTGTAAATCACTCGGGTTTCGGGGTGGATGGTGGTGTCTAACAACCGTAGTGAAAGGAGACGGTGGGGATGGGTCTGTGCCTTTGGGGGGAGCGGGATGCATTACACACGCGTAATTTTAGGTGGTTCGCTGGGAATTGCTGAATCTCTGCAGCTTTTCCTCTCCGATATGTGCAGGCGATTTAACAGATGCATTTCAGGAGGAGTGGGGGCACCTGCGAGGGTTTGAATTTCCTCTGTTTGCTCTCACACCGCGGCGTTTCCTTGCCTGCAGGCACGGGGCTCTGCTGCCTGCGCTGCCAGCGTGAATTCTCACCGAGAAAGTTTCTCCTGCCTGTTCCGGGCTGGGAACACAACCAGCCGCCTGTTGCAGGCAGGGAGAAGAGGCAGGGAGTACTCCATGCATCACGTTTTTACTGCCGTGGGTGATGAGCCTACTCATCACAGCCGCGTGGGTAATTCATGAGCAGAGAGGAGGGCTGAGCTAATTGGGGGCGTTTTTCACCCGGAATAGTCTCCACAGCAGCGATGGGTGGGCGGGAGGTGCCCGGTTCCCGCTGACGCCGCTCTCCCCTCTCTCCGCACAGGGGGGTTTGCGGAGCTGCTGCTGGTGCTGCTGGGGCTGAAGGTGCCCGGTGCCCTGGGCTGCCCCACCGACTGCGTGTGCTACCCCTCCCCGATGACCGTCAGCTGCCAGGCTCACAACTTCGTCACCATCCCCGAGGGCATCCCCGAGGACAGCGAGAGGATCTTCCTCCAAAACAACCAGATCACCTTGCTGCTGCGGGGCCACTTCAGCCCTTCCATGGTCACCCTCTGGATCTACTCCAACAACATCACCTTCATCGACCCCAACACCTTCGACGGGTTCGTCAACCTGGAAGAGCTGGACCTGGGGGACAACCGCTACTTAAGGGCTTTAGCTGCAGACACTTTCCAAGGGCTGGTGAAACTCCACGCCTTGTATCTGTACAAGTGCGGGCTGAGCTCCCTCCCCAGCGGGATTTTCGGTGGCCTCCACAACCTGCAATACCTTTACCTGCAAGACAACCACATCGAGTTCCTTCAGGATGATATTTTTGTTGACTTGGTTAACCTCAGCCATCTTTTTCTCCATGGAAACAAGCTCTGGAGCCTCCATCAGAACACGTTCAGGGGACTAATAAACCTGGATCGGCTGCTCATCCATCAAAATCAGCTGCAGTGGATTCATAGGCGGGCTTTTCATGACCTCCGAAGATTGACCACCCTTTTCCTGTTCAATAACAGCCTCTCGGAGCTGCAGGGGGACTGCCTGGCCCACCTGGGAGCCCTGGAGTTTCTCAGGCTGAATGGGAACCCATGGAGCTGCGACTGCAAAGCCCGTTCCCTCTGGGAATGGCTGCACAGGTTCAGAGGCTCCAGCTCCAGCGTCATCTGCGAGTCCCCCGAGCAGATGCACGGCAAGGACCTCAAGGTGCTAAGAGCAGAAGACTTTAGGAACTGTTCAGGGTCCGAGTCGCTCCATCAGATGAAAACACACACCTTCTCTACAGCGGACAGAGGAGCCTCCAAATCCCACCACCCTCACCACTCCTCCAAGGAGAAGGGGAAGGAGCGAGGGGCTGAGAACAGTTTGCACAGCAACCAGCCCGCCGGCCCCCCCAGCTCCCGGCCGGGCTACCGCAAACCCGGCAAGAACTGCACCAGCCACAAAAGCCGTAACCGAACCTCCAAACCGGTGTCCTTGGGGCCGCGCAAAAACGGGCAGGAGGTCCCAGACTATGTGCCTGATTATCAGCACAAATACAGCTTTGGGGCCATGCCCACGCTGTCCCCCAAGCGCAAGGGTAAGTGCACCCGGCGGACGCCCATCCGCCCGCCCAGCGGGGTCCAGCAGGCCGCCGGCTGCCCGGGGCTCAGGGCGTCGCTCCTGGTTTTTATGGTGGTGTTGGCGGCCGTCATCCGCTGAGCCCGCCCCGGCCGCGGACGGAGCGGAGCTGTACTGCCACCAATCTACAAAGGACCAGAGTTTCTTTTCTTCTTCTTTTTTTGTACGTGGCTCAGCGTTGGCCTGGCGAAGGGAAGAACGTTGTCTCGGTTTCTGAGGGTTGTCTCCGTGCCCGGCCGGACTGTGCCGAGCGCAGCGGGAGCAGATTAAAAGGCATTATCACACCTTGTCACAAACAGCCTAACCGAGCACCTACGACAACAGCAACAACAACGAGAAAAGCCAACCTTACAAAAAGCAGGTAACAGGGACGGTAACCAATTCGTCGGTGACAACACCCGGACAAGTGGACTGTATCCATGCTCCTGTGAAATCCCGTTCGTTTGAGAGCGCTCCGAACGACCCCTCCAATTACTGAAAGGAACATAATTGCTGTAAAAACCATCACCGATTAAGCCTACACTGTTTCTCTCTGAAAGTGAGTGCAAGGACACTGATACCGATGTAATAAGGACATTTGGTTCTCCCACGTTTTGGCCCTTTTGGCTCCAAACCCAGAGGCCAAAGTTGGCTGGGAATCTCTTAGAAGACAATCTCAAACCCCTGAATATCTCAGGCATTACAGCAGAACAGGGCTTGCCTGCTGGGCTTGGAGTAGCCAACAACCAAAGGAAAGACTGATTAGAGGTGGAATTAAACAAAAAACAAAAACCAAACCCCAACAAACCCAACACATAAAGAAATGAGGTACCCGCAGGAGGTGTGTTTTTTGTAACCATGTTCACACATCTGAGGAAAAAAAACCCCAACAATTGCACAGGCTCCCCTTCTTCCCCTCAATTATGCATATGTATGTCTTACAATGTTTATAAACTATATGAAAACTGTATCTTCGGAACTAAGGATTGTATTATTGAATTTATAGCAGACCAGTATATGATTTTTTTTTTTTTCCCTTTCCTTGAGAAAACAAACCGGCAGCAGTGCCTACAGATGCTGAAAGCCATCGGGCGGGCTCAGTACACGCGGGGGAACCACAACGGACCAACATTCTCAGCAATTCAGAGCACTAAACTTTGGGAGGAGTTGGGGGGTGGTTGTGTGCGATGCAGCAAAGTCCATACCCAGAGGGCCAAAATTCACCCTTACATCCTAGTTTGTAACCAGTGGGGGGGGGAGAGAGAGAGAGATTAATTAGCCTAAATAAATAGAGCCATAGAGCTCTGTCTCCGGAGAGAACTCCGAGGCCCCGGGGAGGAAAGGGGATGGTTTTGGGGCTGGAGGCAGAGAGGAGCTTCCCGGCCGTGGGGTGGTGTGAGGACCTTTATAGCTGGACTAAGGTTTTCACTGGGGCAGCAAGGAGCAGCTCCCAGGCTGCAGACAGACCTGACAGAGTCAGGAGGGGTTTTGTTTCTTAAAAGGAACAGATTCTGGAAGAGCCAGAGAAAGGGGAAGCTACAGCTTGTAGAGGACCGGCGAGAAGCGCGGTGCCCGAGGTTTGTGGTCCATGGCAGGAGAGAGAAATCCGTGGTTGAAGAGAGCTGTACAAAGGGGGTTGTGGGGAGGTGGAGGAGAGGGAGCAGGGCATCCTGTTCTCCTCTTCCTGGGTTAAACCATGTGCTGGAGGGATGTGTTTGCTGGTCGGGGGCATGGCAGAGCCGGCAGCTCCACCGACAGCAGCCCGTGGGCTCGGGGAGGTGCTGCCCAAATTCTGCAGTTGGTGTGAATTCCCTGTCAGCGTGGATATGTGAGACCAAACAGACACTGAAGTTAATGAAACAAGGGAAATAAAAGTGATCTTGGACAAGAAAAGGCTCCTGTTCTTTCCGTAACCATACCTCAGTGGTGGTATTTCGAGCCTGTGACTCAGGTGTGGGGCTGGAAATCCTGAAGAAAACAGCTGGAGTTTTCCATCAGACACACAATTAGCTCCAGGAAGGACGGGCCAGCTAGGGAAATCTGCTCTCCCAACCACTTTGGGGAAGGGGAGAGGGTACTTACACAGTGGCAGATCCCTTGCAGGCATCTGGAAATGAAAAGGGAAGCTCCCACTGAAAAGAGAAGCAAAAAATTCCCTGGTGCACTTGTGTTTACGAGCAGTTGGATGGTGAGAGTGGGAGGGGCACGGCCTCCCCTGTCCATCTCGCAAGCAAGGAAGGCCAGAGGCTTGGATGCTTCTCTTTTAAACGCCCTTCTTGGGGAATAGCTGAAGTAATTCTGGGAGGAGAAGGGAAGAGGTTACTTCATCAAGCCCTCTGCCTTGCAGCTCCTACCCAAACTTTTCTGTCTACAGGGCTCTAAAGCTCCACTAAAGGGATGTCCAATGCAGCCAGAACAAATAATCCGTGATCTGAAATAGCTCCCTCATGTCCTACTCTCTATAACCAATAGCAACTGAATGAGTCTGGCACTGTCCCTCAGAAGTGGAGCATGTTGTTATGTTGGTTATTTCGTTTCATACTCTGGAAATCAAAGCTCTCAGTGGGAGAATGAAGAAGAGAAGCACTTTATTAATTTTTTTTTAAGTCTGTGTGTAACTCCTGTAATATAGGAGTGAAATGTCAGCACAGGAGATGCTAATGTTTTATAAATGATTTGGGTGCAGCAGGCACAGTGGATAGTCTTTGAGATGAATTATATTAGAACAGACTACGCCTGGCTCAAAACCATAATTGTATTTTTAGTATCTTTTCCTTTAACATGTAGGAAAAATAAAGGCAACTCCATGGTGTATTACAGGCCTTGTCAGTCAAGTGCTCTAACTCCTAGTGATAAAGGCAACTGTTTAAAAACCAGAAGGGAGACATGATACACTGCTAAATAGGAGATGTCTCTTGACACGGCGTTGTGGTTTAACCTGGCAGGCTGCTGAACACCACACGGCCGTGCTGGAATGGGGGAGAGCATTGGGAAAAATACAAGTGACATTCATGGCTTGAGATAAGGCTGGTTTCATAGATCAGAAATGGGAGAAATAATAACAGCAACAATAGAATTGGAATATGCTAACCAAGTGATGCACAATGCAGTTGCTCACCACCTGCTGATGCCCCAGGCAGTCCCTCAGCAGTGGCCCTCAGTTTATATACTGACCATGATTCCATTTGGTTTAGGATATCCCTTTGGCCAGTTGGGATCAGCTGTCCCTTCCTAGTTTCTTGTGTCCCACAGCGTCCTCAGAGGAGCAGAAAAGTCAGGGCAAACACTGCTGAGCAACAATGAAAAATCTGCATGTTCTCAATATTATTCTCATCCCAAACTCAAACAACAGCTCCTAGAAAGAAAACCAACTAACCCAGCCCAAACCAGGACACACAGGTTCCTGATATTCCTCCTGTCTCCTCCTTAGCTGCCATCCCTCCCTGCTCTCATCCTTCTTCCACGACCACAGCTCTTTGAGGATAAACTAAATTTTTATGGCATGCTCTGACACTCAGGCTCGATAACGAACCTCCCAGCTGCGTGGTTCAGCTCACCACGGCCCCGGGTTCATGCTCGTGTGTCTTTTCCCCAGCTCCTTCCTACAGCATGTCTTCATGCATTTTGAATGTCGCTCTGAGGCCTGGCAGAAATCCCCTCTCCTCCGAAGCAGCAGCTCTCCAGTCTAGAGGACGTAGGTGTAACCCTGACTTTCCAGAGAATTGTCGGGCTGGAGATAAGTTGGAGAAACTTGGGATCTCATTAGATTTGCTGCCAGACACCCAAGGTGTCTGACAGAGGTAAAGAGGTGATCTCCAAGGTGGTGGGAAGCACCACGGCCACTTTGAGGTGATGCTGGGCTGGAACGATGGGCTGAGGCCAGTGGGACGAGGTTCAGCAAGGCCACGTGGCAGGTCCTGCACTTGGCTCACAACATCCCCATGGAGCACCGCAGGCCTGGAGCCAAGTCTGGAGAGGTGCCCAGTGGGAAAAGTCCTGCAGGTGCTGGTCAGCACTGGCTGAACGTGAGCCCAGGTGTGCCCAGGTGTGCAAGGAGGCCAAGGGCACCTGCCTTGGGGTCCCCATCCCTGGAGGGATTTAACAGATGGATGTGGCACTGGGGGACGTGGTTTGCTGGTTTGGCTGTGCTGGGTTAACTGCTGGACTTTATGACCACAGAGGTCTTTTCCAACCTAAATGATTCTGTGATTCTGTAAATTCTAAACCCTTCCATGCCCCTGTCACAAGCACATCCTTTGGATGTGCCCTGATCCCCTCTCGGGGTGGGGGCAGACAGGCCCTGTTGCCTGGGCAGACACTGCCAGTAGCTCCCCACAGCTCAGCTGTGAGCTCCACACACCTCCCCTGGGAAAAATGTCACCTGAGCCTTTATTTGCTCATCAGTTTGCCTTTCCTTTAGTGTTCTCCAGTCTGTGCTGTTCTGGAAGATGAGACAAGTCCCTGTCACTGTGGCTGCTTTCCCTTCCTTCCATCAGTGAGCTTTAACGCTCTGACTTTGGGCTGTTCATGCAAATCCTTTCCATTAAAAAAAATAAACACCAGAGAACCCAGAAGAGACCCCAGACTGTGCCTCTGGAAACTCACTCCCAGCGGCAGAATCCCGTTTCCTGAGTCGGAGCCAATTTTTTCTCCTTTGTACCACTTTTCTACAGTTTCATCCCGTAATTGCTAATATGGAGCTTTTCGTACATGCTTTGAAATCAGAAACCACGCAACACTGCATCTCTTTTATCCTCCCAGGCAGGATGAAAAACCAAACACCTCTTGGATACTGAGAATAAATTTTTAGTTTATCAGTCTACACCAACACCACGAGACCGCAGTTTCCCCTGCATTCCCCATCGCTTCCCAGACCATGCTTGTGCCCCTCCTGCACCAATTCCAAACTATTTCCTTTGTCTCAGAAAGTTGCTTCGTGACATGTTCCCCTTCAGAGGGACAGAGCAGAACAAACGCACCACTTCACGTTTCTTGCAGCTAAATAACACTTTTTTGCAGTCCTTCAAGTTTATCCTTCCCTAAATCCCCTGCCTGTGTATTCTTTCCCTGTCTTAGCTTCAACCACTCCCCCAGGAACACTTCCCAAGAGCTCATTTCCCATTACTGAGATTATCTCCCTTTTCATCACTATCTCCTTGAGGTCCTGCTGGTTGGCACCATCCCCCTCTGCCCCCAGCCCCCTGTCCCTCCCTTACCACACCCAGCAGCCCCTGAGCTCACCCCTGCTTTGGAGAAACACGAGATACTGACACCAGTGCTGGTGGGAACAGTGATTCCAGGGATGCTGTTGTATTCCTGACTGCGTTGGAGTTTGTGGGTTACAGATGGAAGCAAAAGCAACTCTGAAAGCAGGACACAGGTGCTCACGCTCCGCAACGTGCGTTTTTGGGGAAGGCTCACGAGCCATAAACATCTCTGCCCACATAAAAGCAGCCCCAGGAGCAGCACCCCTCCAGAGTCCCCATCCATCTCTGACCTCCCCTTTCCCAGAGAAGCAGCCTTCAGCAGGGAGAAGGATGTGTCAGCTCAGTGACCACCTGTCTGGTCCCCACTCAAAGGCAGCCGATCTGATGAACAAGAGCGGGCGTTATAACGCAAGCCCCTCGTTACCCAGCTCCCTGCTGGAAATAGCTGCTCACTAAAATCCATTTTTTCCCCCACCCTGTGAACACGGGTGGAATTCTCCCTACGCCCAGCCACTCTGCAGATGCATCTTTCTCTCTCTGCAGGCTCATCCCCACCCTCATCCGCACAGCCTGAGTCCTTTCTGGAGCTGCCCCTCCATCCTCTTCCTCCTTTGTGAAAACAGAATCAAAATAACTGTTTAACAAATCAGCCATTACCTTCTCTCATGTCACCAATTCCCCGCTATCATTTCGTAATTGGCCAATTTTCTCTTTTACCTTCTCTCTGCTCTGAATACGTCTCGGGGAGCTCTGATTGTGTGTTAAAATATCCTCCCTAATTCACTGTTCAATATCTCTTTCTGCTCTTCTAATTGCCCTTTTAACTTGCTTCTAATTTTTTTATAAATCTCCTAATCCTCTTCCTGCACAAGTTGTTTACATGCACCGGAGAATGTATATGTATTAGCAGATGTTCCTGGGTAAATAATGCACAAAAGAATATTACTGCTTCACGCAAGCTGCAATTACTGCTTCCCTCAGAATAAGCCCTGTTTAACCCTCCTATTTAGGGCACACGCCCCTGCTCTTGCTGCACATCTCCAGGCTATTTCACTCCTGCTGCAGAACATTAACACCACCAGCTCCACCACGGCTCGCTCGCTATCTTCTGGGGGAAAAAAAAAAAAAAANTCTTTTTTTTTTTTTTTTTTTGTGGGGGGGGGGAACACAGCTAAAAGAAACTAAACAAAATAGCTACACGAGTCAAACACAGCAAGCAATACCCCAAGTAATAAACAAATTTGATAGTCTTGGTGCTTTTGATTTATGGACAGCTTCCTGCACTCCCAGCTCGCAGGGAGTCGGCTGTCCCAGCCCCGGTGCCGCAGACAGGCCGGGGTCAGGCAGGCGCTGTTTGCCATCTGCTTTGTAAAACACTTCCTAACATTACTCCAAATTTCCTTCCTCCTCTCCATTTCTCCTCTCCATTTGTTTGTGGTCTCCTTTTGCCAACACACTGCAGCACCCGCCAGATGCTCTAAATCCTGTGTTTTCCAGCTAAAAGGGGGATGCTAAAGCACGGGTTTAAAGTTACGGGTCTTTGGATGAAAAGAGTCAAGTTCTCTTCTCTGGGGATCCAGGCAGAAATCAGTGTTTTGCAACCCAACCCTTGATCTTGTTGAGGGACAAAAGGCATTGCTGGAAGCTTTAGGAGGCGGGGGTTATTTTGCACTTACAGAATGTCAAAATCTAAGTACCAGATCGTGATTAGCAATAATGTCCTGGCCAACAGAACGTCTCTGGTGCCTCACAGCTCTGTCCTGACAAAACTAGGTCCTGCTACACCCTGCGAAGCTCCAGCATCCCCACTGAGCACCTCACCTGCCCAAATCTGCCTGGGGGACAGGAGATTTAAACAAGTGGAGTTGAAGGAAACCCAAAATCTAATGGAAACAGTGAAAACTCTCCTGCTTTTCAGGGGCTGCTCTGTCACACAGGGTCAAAAGCAAAAACACTTCTATTAAAATACGGAATTGTTCCTATGACAGGCTGAGGATTTCTGAGGCTGTTATGGAATAATGAAACTCTTGGCTATTTGCTGACTTCTTTGGGAAGATTTCCATTTCTCCCCCACATCCATACACTTTGTTCCCCAGAGAAGCAGATCCCACTCCCAGCAAGGTGGATTTTGTTTGCTTCAATCTGAGCTGCACCAGGTGATCCCTCTCCACCTGGGCAGGTACCACAGCACCCCCAGCACAGGACTTGTCTGCACCTTCCCCATCTCTTAGATGAGATTTAACACCTCCACTTTGAGCCTACCAGCATGACTTGGTTATTTCTTTTTTTCCTACAGACCTTCCGAAACTTCTCTCAGGCCTGATTTCTCAATAGTGCATACAAATTGCTCTCCCTGGAAAAGCTTTTCATCATGATTCCCCCAGCCAATGATTCTACAGCTAAAATATCCCATAATCAAAGGTGTTGGCTCCTCACACATCTTCTCTGAGGAAGCATTTCTGCGTGTTCTGTCTCATGAAGTGCCTTGCACGCCCTCATGTCCTCAGAATAAGCCCTCCTGGAACCCTTCCTGGGAACCACAGGCTACCTGTATGATTTTCAACTCATGCCTTAACCTCACTCTGAAACATAAAAACGTAAAAAAATAATAATTTAAGGGAAAAAGCAGGGACTATTTTGGCATCAAAGGATCCTGGGGAGGACCAAATGTGCAAAATCCACTGGCGCACGGCGTTGGCTGCACGCGGGTTCTGTTCCACAGCGCCGTGTGCCCTGCTCCCAGGACAATCATGTCTCTTACCACTTTTACAGAGATCCCTGGTAGAAGGAGTCCCTGGGACACTCGTTCCTCTCCAGCTCTTAATGTTTTCTAAGGGCACAGCTTGGGGAAGCAGCCCAGCAAAGGAGAGCAGAACATGAAGAAGCAAAACCTCACCCTCACTGTCACGGGAAGACTTCCCCACTCTTCCCTGCATCTACTTAGCACGTAGAAAGCAAAAGGAAACAAGAGAACACACACATATGGAGCCCCTGTTAAACCTGAACTAAATATACCACGGGATGTTAACAGCCTGCCTCAACTCCCTGGCACTCCAGCTGGCACGGCAGGACCCTGGCCACCGGCTTCGTTGGGTAGCTGGAAGGGTTTTCTCTGGAGCAAAGATGGGAAACCTCCAAAATCCCCCTCCACATGTGCTGCTGACACAGCACTGCCCTGAAACGTTGGTGCCAGCATCCAGGGAGCAGAGAGGCAGGGAGCAGCCCTGCCTGTCAGCATCTCCTCCTGCAAGGCTCCATCTCCCTGTGTGCCTGCAGGATCCCCTTCCCGCAGGCGGGCGAGGAGCAGAGCTGGGACCAGCCAAGGACATCTGCATGAGGGAGCTGCGCAGCACACCAAGCCATCAGCCGAGTGATCTCCAGGAAGGAAGATGGGAATTCTCCACATTAGAGCAGTGAGAGAGAAGGGAAGGGCTCGGGAGAGGCAGGAGCAGCAGGAAGGAGGGCATACGTGCCGGCTGGAGTGGGTGTGTGCAGCCCTGTGAGGGGAAAAAGTGGACATATTTGTCTTGAGAGCTGAGAAATTATTAGAGCCAATTATGTGAGCAGAGTATGTGANAAGAGAAAAAGCACAAGAGCGGCGATGACCTGGTTTGCAGATGGATCCATTTCTATTTCTGCTCAGATGCTGAAGCTGAGCCTCACCCAGAGCTCTCGGCTCTCCGATGGCTTGCGTGACTTCTTCCCTGCCTGGTGCAAGTGTCAGGCACATGCATGTACCACACGTCATCTGGGAATCATATTTGCCTTAACAGTCCGCACAAATGTAAGGGCAAACAAGAATTCACTATTAACACGAGCCCTTCCTCTTCCAGCAGAACGATGTTTTTTAGTCCAATACAATACTCTGTTCCCAGGTGTCAACATTTGGGACATAGGCTGCTCACTTTATATCTATTTTCTCTCTTTTTACAGCTTTGGAAATAAAAGCTAATTCATTGTGCGGATTCTGGTAATTCCTTGTCGTGCGCTAAATACAGCATTTCTCAAGTAGATTTTTTTCCTTTCCCCCCCACTTTGTAACTTCTTCCAAGTAACACTGTATGCAGAGAAACTAACACCAGGGAAAGAAAACAAAAAGCAGCTCCTACATCAAGGCAGATCCCAGCTCCTCAGGCTTCCAGCACATCTCAACCCAGAACTAGAGCAAAAGGGCAGATTATTTAAAGCCATTGCATGTAGGCCAATTTTCACTGCAGTTCCTTTTGGCTCTGATTTTCAGGCCCCAGTGGAGTGGTGAAGTCATGAATAAATGCAAGTAAACTGAGCTTATCCACTCTTATTTTGAGCAGTGGAGTTTACTCACCTCATGCTGCTTCAGATGGAACACCAAAGGGTAAGTTTAAAGGAGAAAAAAATCCAGGGGGGAGCGGGGGATAATCTACTGCTGCCCTCAGCTACCGGCTCAGCGAGTCCAGCACGGAGCAAAGGCAGGGCTGGGAAGCTGCAGACCCACAGAGATTCCTGCTCTGGATATTGGACACACACAGTTATCTCCTGGTGCTCTGGAAGGGCTGGAGTTGGTCCCCTGCTGCGTGATGGGCAGGGGGAAGCTCCTCGTGCCCCTGCCAAGTGGGAACTCATCCGAACGGGATTTCCTGCCTCAGCCACTGCACACAGAAAGCTTCACTGGAGGAGGAGAAGACACCCTCAGCTGATGCTCTCCATCAGAAAGGCAGTCTTCGGAGGAGGAGGGCTGGATTTTGACTGGAAACAACATTACAGCCTTCCATACTGAAAGTAATAAGAGCAAATATTTGAGAGTTGAAGAGAGTAACACCAGTCTTGGAGCACATCACCTGCCCAGTGGTGTCCAATGGGACCAAAAATCAAATGCTGCTCACCTGGGATGTTCCCCAGGGACAAGGCAAGCTGGAGACACTCTCAGAGCTGGCCAACAACAGCACTGCAAAGTTGTGTAATGAATTAAATACAGTACCAACTAAACACCATATTCTGCTCCTTGGAGCCAGGACCACACTTGCCCACTCACCTGGTTGAAACAGGACTTTCTCTGAGCTCTGCCCAGGAGTGGCAGAGACTGAGTTTCCCATAGACAGGATCTGAAATCTCCAGAGATAAATCCATTATGGTTATCACATTAAGTTCAAATAAAAAAAGCAGAAACACCCTGCAATTTTATCTCCCTGCAAGCATTCCTTCCGCGCAGCTCTGACCGTAGTGGAGAGATGGCCACGCTCGTCTCCTTGTGGTCTAAACAGCAGAGAGAGCCAGCTTCTTCAAAGTTAAAAGAAAATAGTAATAATGGACTCCCCACATTCCCGCTGTGTTTCTAAAGAGATGTTTTCTTCCTGAGCTCTACAGCATGGCGGGCTTAATCTGAAATTTCTTTTTAATCATAGCGGGAGTCCCAATTAACGTGTCGGGTAATCGTTCAAGTAGAGCTGGAGTTTCATGGCTGCAGCAAGGCAAAGAGAGGCTCAGCATCAGGGTACCAGAGCATGGGCAGGGACCAGGGGCACACCCAGGTGCCACTGCTGGCCTCACCCCTTCCCCAAACCAGGGGGAACGAGGGCAGCTCCCCCTCTGCAACTTTAATACACAAATATTATTGTTCCCCGAGCTCCCCAGGCACCAGGAATGCAGCAGCTCCACGAAAAACATCACGGTGGGAGCGACAGCACCGCGCTGCTTTCACATGCACCTTCCCGAAGGAAAACCACCCATCACACTCACTCCTGCCTCAATCTGCAGGCGTGTAATCCAACACATGTGCTTCCAGCGCGCAGGCGGGGAGGGGGACCTGCCTCTGACCTACTTTCTTTTGTTGCTGGAAGTGCTGATCTCTATGCAGAATTCCGCGAGCAGGCAGAAGCCGTCATTAGGGTCTGGCTTCACCTCTGCCTTACACCGCTCCTTACATCACCGCAGCCACCAATTCCAGCCCGGGTGCTCCCGATTTTCGCCGGTGCCGGCGCCAGGACGCTCTGACCTCGTCCTGCCTGCGAGCAGAGAAAATTTTCTGTGAGCGCAGAAAATTGCCGCCTGTCACGCAGCGGATTTTGGCCAGGCGAGGGGGTTACCTGCAGCCTCTTGATGGACACTGTACTTACCCAGAGGAGCATGCTGCACTCAGCACACCCAGACCGGAGCAGCACACACATCGCCTTACTCTCTGGGGCTGTTGGTGGCTTTTTTTATATTTTTCATTCACAGGGAAGCTGGGTCTGAGTTAGGCACTGTGCTGACCTGGAAAGTAAAGCTCTTAAAATTCAAATGCGCACACCCAGGGCGGATCTCATCGGGAAGTATTATGGAAAACACGGGCATGCAGGCTCTTAAAACAAGCTCTTAAACGCACAGGCTTCCATCTCGAAGTATAAAAAATCTGCCATGAGTGTGACCCTCCTCCAGCTCTCCTCTGGTCCCTCAATATCTCCTTTTAGGATGTTGAGCCGCAGCCCTGAGGTTTGGGAGTTGCAGGCTCACTGCAGTCACTGGGGCTTGTGTAAATTGGTCTTCAGAGAAAACCAACTCCGCCGCCTTATGCAAAAACGCTCTTTAGTAACCTACTAAGGAGCTTCCCCGGAATCTGTCTTCCCTGTGCTCCCAGGTACCCGGGTGTAACACAGCGCCTTGATGTTGCAGATCTGGAGATAAAAGGCTGTTGTGTTAAACCCGCATCCTTCAGACCTTGTAAGGCAGTTACTAGAAACAAGCCTTCCCTTCTGCAATGGCTTAAGAACAGACCATTTTAATTGATTAGTTTGCCCATTATGGGGGAAGCAGAAGAACAGCCTTGCAACTGAACCTCAGTCCTTGAAATGCAGAGAGACATCAGCCTGCAGTGCATTTGCAAACCTCAGAGGCTAATTTCTACTCTTTCTGCTGTTCCACTCCCTCAGTCTGGGATTTACCTAAGCACACAGGATGCATCTCTAGACCAGGCAGGGGGGGAATTGCTTTGCATTGACGTTCAGTCAACAGATTCTAACGATAAAACAATTTCAAATCCGCACTTTGATTAAAATCAGAGCCATGGAAAAATCATGCTAAGGTTCATCTAATGAATTTTACTTTCCAAGACTTTAGCAGAAGCCTGCCAGGGACTAAATCCAAGGGGGTAAAGCTAAATTTGACAGTCTGATAGTTGTCTTCACCCCAACTCCTCATGCAAGTTTCGCAGTATAAATAAATCTGGCGTGGCCACCAAGAAAATAATCCCATCTATTTAGCAGCAACAGTCTACTGGGGAGAGGATAAGAGGCATTTGAAGACAAAACCAACAATCTCAAACTGCATATATATGAAATTAAAGGACATGGGTAATTAATTCTTTGATAAGACAGAATCTGCGCTAAGTTCGAGCCGTGAGTCAGAGAAATGAGATAGAAAATATGTTCATCACTCAGTCCACCTCTTTACCAACACATATTTTCTAGCATTTGTCCAGTGTAGGCTTTGTTTTGTTTTTCCAAGTCAATGAATCAACTTTCTTGATATTCAGCCCAATGCCAAACAGGAGCTACTGGCATTTGCCGAGGATGAATAAATAACTAGTAATGGTACAGTCTCGTGAGGTGGTCCAGGAAAATCCTGGGCGAGGTTTCCCTGGGACACGGCTGGCTCGATCACACTCCCCTGTGCTTTCTAAAAGAGCATATATACCTACATATGTACAGATCTGTGTTGTTACACCAACCGCCAACGAGCGCCGCCCATCCCGCACCTCTCCACGGATGCGTTTTTGCCTGCTGCTCCCATCTCCCCGAAATACCAAGTGACTTGTTTTGAGAAAGCTCATTTCTCCCGGCACCCTTACCTCACTCTTAGCAACCTTCTATTTAAAGTCACAATCTGTTGCAGCAAGCCAGCTTAGGAGTGTATAAACAAGCTGTTATGACCCCGCTGCAGGAAGGGGAGGAAATGGCCTATGCTTTAAAGTCAGCTGCCTTCAATAATTAGAAGCAAGCAGACAAACATGAAAGCAATGACACTTCAATGTTCTGTTATTTAAAGGGTACAGCCGCTGCTCAGTCCCTCGTTACCACCCAGGTATGCAGCCCTGGTGCAATTAGTCAAGCAAAGAAGAACGTCACCTGCCACAGGAGGGGGTCACAAACTCCTTCCCTGTCCCTGTTACTGGGAGAAGTGCGTGGGGCTTTTTATTTTAATCAGTCTTTTCCTCTTAGCATGCAATGGCAGCTGCTTCTCACATCAGAAACCCTGAAAGGTTTTTATTAGTCCTAATGCTCCACAGAAGAATTAAGAGGTAACAGCACATATGTTCTGCTGTGCCCCAAAGAGTGGGAAAGGGAGGAAAATTAGCTCTTCTGCAGCAGCACAGACCAGGCTGTAGGACTTGTTTATTACCAGAATCAGCTGCTGATGGAATGAACACATCCATGCACAAAGCATTCCCTCTGCGAAGTAGCAGGCTCTGCATTCCTGGGCCTGAGAGGGGGAAGCCAAAGGTCCCAGAGAGAAGCAGGAACGTTTCTTCTATCACTGCCAGTAGAGGAGACAGTCTCCTTGCGAAAGGCAACGTGGGACTCTGCTTTATTCCATCTCCCAAATGGAAAGTGGAGAAAAAGGCAAAATCAGCACTAACATCACACCTGGGAAGCTCACAGTGCTGCGTGGTTTAAACCTGAGCGGGGCACATATCTCCCATTAGGCTGTCTTGACATTACACTCACAAACAACCCTCAAGTGCTTTTAGTGTAAAAGCCTGAAACTTGTTTGCTGAGGGACTCATTCGCATCAGCATCCTGAGCAGGGAGCCGACTTCTTCAAAGCAGCTTTCTTTAGGGAAACACAACACCAAGGAGAGAAGGCACTCAGCTCTTCCAGGGGAGATTAAAGAGGAAAATTAGAGAAGCTGCAGCTTATGCCCATACCAATAAGAGCAGGCGTTTACCACCACTTAAATAATTAAAAAGATTTTTCACCAGTGACCAGGTTGTCACCGACTCATCTCACTGCCACCCATGGATGCAGGCAGCAGAGTGACAGCAGGGCTCTGCTCTGAGGGATTCTGCCACCCCAGTAATCCCAGCACAGTGAACTACAGGGAAGAGAAGAGGAAAGAGAGAGGAGGGAAAACCTCATTTTTCCCAGGAAGCTCTGCTATGATTTCTTTTGGGATAGGACCCAAGGTTTGTTTAGAACAATTTTTAGCCAGGCCATGTAATACCGACTACATTAAAATGCTGAGACTTTGGGAGCAATTATCCCAAAAAACAGCATGCCAGGCAGAGCAGTGCAATTAGGCTGCATGTTAAGAGGCAAGATCCAGGCATTAGCACCCAAACCAGCACGCACGGGACACGATCCACATTTAGTGTATTTACAACACATGACCTGATAGTAAAAGCAATAATTAGCTACTATTAATACCAGTGGATGAAAATAGAGGGGAAGGGAAGCTGCATAACATAAGCTATTTATACAGAGGTGGCTCCACCAGCCAGGAGTAAAGATGGCAATGATTTAGCATGCTCATCCTGAGCCCCAAGAGGGGACAGGATGGCCCAGGGATGAGGGACAGCGTTTGGAAACCTCTGTGGCTGTGCCAGGGGCGTTCCAGCTTGCAGGGAGGATTGGGCACTCCAGGCTGAAGGAGGTGGATTTGAATCCCACCTCCATCGCCTCTCCGTGTACCGAGCTCGCACAGAACCTCTCCCAGAATCTTCACACGGGATTAAGCAACACACAAACCTGTGAAGGGTAAACCAGAAGGATGACACCCCCTCTCTTTTTACTTACCCAAAACACTCCCAGGCAGTCAGGCAAGGCAACAACTGCAGTGATGCAAAGCAACACCACAACGTCTCCTAGAGCAGGAAACAGGACTTGGCTCAAAGCTTTTGTTAGGGAGAAGAGGGTCCTTTCATAATACAGCCCTTTGTTCTGCTGGAGGAATTCAAATGCTATAAATTCATCCCCCTGGTAAATGCAGCAGTTATCAGGCATTTTACCACAGGATTCCTGGTCTCCTAGTGAAGTTAAATGCAGTGCCATTACAGCAGCACTTTAACGTGTAAATATTACATTCCTGGTTCTTTAGGAGATGTTCATTTAGTGAAATAAAATCCTGCTAGTAAAACACCTGATCAAACCCTTCAGCTGAACTGGCCCAGTAATTGCTCTAGGACTGGAGGGAGTCCAATGACTGGTTGCAATTTATGACCACTTTAGGAAAAAAATCTACCTTGAAGCATCCGCTAAGGACTGAGTTGTAGATGAGATCATGGAGTACATTTACATCGAAGCTTTCTATAACGTTAAGTGGCCACTAATTCGCGCTGAATTCCTTTGTAATTCTGATGGAATCACATCTGACAATCATATAAATAGCAAAAAAATTCCTCAGGAATAATGTTACTACAACAAGGAGTAAAAGGCAAAGGAGTGATTCATCTTTCATGGTGAGACATGCCCTTTTCTATCATCTCTACTCACCCAAAATAATTTGCCCAGCCCAAATTTCACAGCCAGGGCTGACAGACACCAAGTTGTAAAGGGGTCACTCTCCTGAGCCACACAACTCAGCCACAGTTACAGTTTGAGGGAAATACAGTTAAAATCTGAAGCTGTGAGAAAGCTTAAAGACAATTAAGCAACAAGATGAGCTGCCTGAGGGAGGCGGCAGGAAAACCTTGATGAAGATTTTGCTGCAGGCAGGGGGCTGCATTAAATGACCATCATCTCCACTGCTATTAAAAATCCAGGGGGCATGGTAGGAACTGGACAGAGAGAAGGGATGCAAAATGCAACCATTTTAACCCTTTCCATTCAGCAGAGAGAATAAGGGTTAGGAAAGGGTGGAACAAAAAGACCAGAATGCAGGAAAAAGCAGAGCCATAAATGTATCGGAAGACTAAGATCCATCTGGAGAGCTGTAAAATGGCAGAGCAGAGTCAGAATCTTGTCAAAGGCATGGAGGGGAGGGATCATCACAGATTTTAAGGAGTTTGGTGTTTTCTCCTTCCTGCAGTGAGGGTAAATCCTCTCCATATTCTGGAATCAGGGAGGAAAGGGGGGTTTAGGCTCTGTGCATCCCCCAGCTCCAGGAAGCAAACACTGGTTCTGCCCTGGAAGAAAAGTGGTTTTATCACCTTCAGTCCTGTTCCAAAAGGGCTGTGCTAGAAAAGCCACAGTCTTTTGGCACTTGAATAGCACTGAAATCAAAACACCAGCTCAACTCCTGCCTCCATATCCTCCCCAGGAGTAAAAACACCTGGGAAAGCCATCAGGACATCTCCTCCTCTTGCTCCGTGGACCTGAGAAACCTGGAGATCACCCAAAAAAAGCTGTATTTTGACTGTCTCAATTAACCAAATAGCTAAAAACTTTGTTATTTGCCTGGCATCAGTAGAAGCAGGGTCCATATGCTGAACTAGAACAAGAACTTGCTTAAGGAATTGCTGCCTGCACCATGAGATGCCAGAAGCCAGATGGGGGATTTATAGCAGCACAAGGCTGGCTCAATGGGCAGGGGCTGCTCCAGCACAGCGTGTTCCTGGAAGAAAGCAACGATCACCAAAGCTAGGGGAAAGGGTTAAAAATAAAAGTGAGCAACTTTCTTATCATGCACTCCTTGCCTTTCACTGAATTAACATCGGAATCAGAAATCAGATGAAGCTCCAGGCTGCCTGAAAATTGTTTTTACACTTTCAGTATGCCCATGGCCAAAACCTAGACAATATATGCTCATGTGAGGTGATTATTTAATGAATTAAGGGTGCAGATAGATTAGGAGGAGCTGATGCTCCCTCGTGCTGTTTCCTGAACAGAGACTTCAGGACCTGCTCCACAAAACAGCACGAGCATCCCTGGAAAGGGGACTGGCTGATGCCTGAACTCTTTTGGACAGCAAACACATTCCCCATCTCTCGTGGAAGTTACGGGGTCTGGGTGTGATGTGAGGCAGAGGGATGCACGACGTGAAGTTGCAGTTTTAGCTTCCCATTGGGTGCAATAATTACAGGTAGGGAATAACAGCAGCATCTCTCCATAAGGCCGTTAATAAAGTTCACCTTCACTAGCTAAACCCATTCCTCTTTCCTAAAGACTGGAAGAGATTTTATAGCAGATTCATCACCTCCACCCTTTAATTCTATTTTTGGAGTCCATTGAACTTTTGCATATGTTGAAATGAAAAGAGTCTATATTAACACAACCACTTTTTTGTTACTGTAATGAGAGCCTTGAAACCACCACAAAGAGAAACATGCCTTTTAGCAGCTGAAACAAATTATTACAGCAACTGAGTCTTAAAAGGAATTTCAAGTAAAAATATAGTATTGCATGAAGTTGTTATGGCAACTGATGTTGTAGAGTAACTGCACTGGGGCAAGTTTTCCTCCTTCATCCTGCTCAGCAAAGTCTGGGAAAAACTTTATGATAAAATTGTGCCTTAATTAGTCAAATAAGTCATAAATATAGCTTATCCCCAAATCCTTAACATTCCAGCCTCATGCAGTCTGTGTGCAGTTACTCTACTAATGAGAAAATATATCTACTAAAGCCCCACTTACCATTAAAAATCCTATCCAATATTTTTCTAATACAATTTATCAATTTAAACACATTGCACAATGTAATATTCTGCAGCATTCCATTAAAATGATAAATAGCTATGGAAAAAACAAGGGATTAAACATACTGTAATGTAATCTAACAGTATTTAAACATAAATAAAAAAACTTAAATGTGGATGGGAAATGTACCATATTTGCAAGCAAAAAGAGCCCAAGTCACTCTCTGGGTTGGAGTATTAATAGGCCAGAGGAAGCAGAGCAATGAGAAATGACAGTCAACTTCAGAGGATATAAAATGTCCATTAGGCTTTGTTATAAGATTACATCAAAGCAGTTCATATGTTTTAATCTGGGGAAAGAGAAAGCAGCTACTTGGGGTCTGTGCCTGGGGGCTGCCTCTGTGTACTGAACCAGACAGTTTGCATAATGAACAATTTTTATTCAATCAGGATTTCAGCACAGATAGTTCCCACTCAATGGGCTCTAGCACAAATGGGGTTGGCTATTGATGCTATTCTTCAAGCTCCACCTGCTGGCTCCGGAAGAAGTGCCGGTGGCTTTCTGAAGGGCCAGTCTGTGGAGGGACATCAAATTTTTGGGATAAAAATCCAAGCCCAGGCTCTGTGCTTCTTGCCCTTCGCGGTTTCAAAAAAACCCCAAAAAACAACAACAACCAACCAAAAAGAACCCCCCCATAACCCTCCCAAAAAATAAAACCAAACCAAAAGAAAAACCCTACCAAAAAATCCTCCAGACTTTGGAGTTTTCCTTGGGTTGCACCAATAATTTGGCTGATTTGCTTAGGCAGATGTTGAGCTGCAGACGAGCTCCCACAGCAAAGGTGCACGAGCTGCCAAAACCTGCCTGGTTGAACCCACCTGATTACCAAGAGAGTTGCCTTGTGCTCAGAGTGCAGCCAAAAGGGCAGAGCAGCCAGGGAAATCGTTCCATTTAGCGTGCACCTTCTGCACAATAATTACTTATTTAAATTTTACTCTGCTGCTTGAGCCATTTGAAAAATGCACTATAAACAAAGGTGATTTTATGCAGACAATAGCTGAGCCAGTCATTTTTTTAAAGACAGGCACACCATGACTTATCTCCCAGGATGAGCAGCTCTTATGAGATAGCTGAAACAAGGTTTATAGCCTAAACCCTGTTTCCAAGGGTTATTCCAGTGGCTGCTCTGCTGGATCACCTTCAGCTTTAGCAGCGGCATGGAGCTCACCCACCCCACAAATGCAAGCCAGGGTCACTAACAGCTTTATGGAGAGGAAGAGCCCAGGCAACACTTTACTGCACAGAAGCGCTTGCTAAATCCTGGGATGATCATTTAAAGGTTTCACATATACACCTGATAATTCAGAGTTAATTAGTGTGGGCATATTAGAGATGTTCCTGCCTGCACCTCTGGATTCTGCCTATTGATCAGGCACTGTGGCTGCTCTCGGCTCCGGGAGGAACCGTTGCAGTGAATTTTGCTTCCTGCCTGATTCAGGTAGGCTTTGCTTCTGACTGGCACCAAATCCCTTCTTCCTATTTCCAGAAGAAAAATAGCTCCCTTTTAATCTAGACCTTCCAAAGCTCCTGCCATGCCTGTGACGTCCTGAATGCAGAATTACGGCTTTCCCTGCTTTCTGCTCATTTGTCTGGAAGCCTGTAGGTTGTTGTATCTCACCCCCAGTACTTTTTTGGCTCCGTCCAGGAATACTCTTTTATCAATTCACCTGACAGCGATCCAGCAGGCAGGGTGTGTTGGAAGATGATGCTAATCCAGAGAGACCATTCTTCAGTTGGAGCGTTCATGAAGTCTAATGAACTATTGGCAGAAAGGGACTTCTGTGGCGCAATTAAAACTTGCTTCTGTGAGGCACAAAATATTGCAGCTAAAAGTTAACGGTGCCAAGCAGGGGAGGTGGATTAGCTCAGGGAACATAAATTGGTGGGAAGAAGCCACTTCCTTCTCCCCCCATCCCCAAGCCTTATGCATTAGGCAAAGCTGAAGTAATGAATATGTATTGCAAGGTGTTTGCTACAAGCCTACTTATAAAGTGCACAGCCAGGAACTCCTGGAAGGGGGATTTATGGGAGCAGTCACACACAGCTGGCACACTGTGTTCTGCAGGCTTCAATTGGGATGAATGCCCCCCCTGTAAGCACTTAGCACCCACCACAATAAACTAAGGTGTATAAGCAGAGTCTAAAGTTTATTTTCAGGAGCATCCCTTGAGGGGGAATGCTAAATCAACCACCCCAGGTTTGGTAAATTCAACGAGCTGGGAGAGGGGATGCAGCTCATATCCTGCTCTGAGATACCCAATGTCCTCAAAATGCTCAAGGAAGAGGAGGCAAAGCATGAGGATAGGCTGCTGGACCAGTCATTAAGACCAGATGACATCCCATTAATCAGAGGAAGTGACACTAACAGGACCATTACAATGCTGTGATCTTTCACCAGCTTTGTTAACTGAGGGGTAAAAAAACCCCAACCCATCGGACACTAAGTTTTAATTACGAAAAGAATTTCACCTCCAAATTGCTTTGTCTTTTTGCAATTGTTTCCAAACACAGTAATTAAAATTATAAATCAAAATACAGTTACTCTTTTCCTTCAATCTCACTTGGCAATGAGCATGCTCTCACCAAAATCCAATACAAGGCCAGAGTATAATGAGAGCAAGTCAAGCAAAGCTTTCTACAAGGTGAAGGCAGCTCCTGGAGCTTTAGCATCAGCCAGGAGCTGTGGTGACACAGGCTCTGACTGCAAAGGCTGGCTTAAGGGCTGATGCTAAAGACCATGTCCACTGATAGGTGGGATATTAATGCCACTCCTTTCTTCAAACCCTCTAAGTCTGCACTGCTGCCTGGGAGAGGTTTGAAGACTAAAGATATATTTTTTGAATTATTAATCTCTTTGCAGAAGCTATACACTTGGAGACAGCACGGAAAATAGGTTAAGGCTCACAATAAGCTGAATGAGTTAAATCAGAATCAGGCAAGTGTGCTGACAGCCAGCTCCTGTGACTCTTAAGCTTATGGGCCAAGGTATGAGTATGAAGGGAACAGCAGGATCAAGTCAGATAAAATGAACATGTTGGGTTTGACTAGTCTATAAGGAAGGGTCAAATAGTGGCTTGCTGGTGGGACCTATAGCCAACGTGGAATGACTGACTGAAGCAAAGAAGGACTGACATTACTTCTCCAAACTATAAATTCTGCTTCCCAATCTATCTGAATGGATTAACCTCAAAACATGAGATCCGGAATTTAAAGATTCAGAATTCAGAAGCTATTATGAGTCAAGAGCAGGAATTAGCATTTGAGTTATAAATATGCTCTAACAAACTGACAGGAGTCGGCTTGCTGCTCCTTCCCTTTTTGAAGATGGTGGCATCATACTCGCAATATTTAGAGACATAAACCTAGAAGTGATTTTCACATCCCAGCTGGATGTTAACAACGTGGCTTGTTGGGAGAACACTGCTCCTCATCTAACCAGTGCTGCCGTGCAGGAAGCTGTTACAACAAGGCAGGGTCTGGGTTTCCAGCACAGGAGGTGGGAGCTGTCCAAGGAAAAAGTGCTGTCCCAGGACACAAAGCTGTGCCATAGCACCCTGATCTTCCAGAGGCCCTCCCTTACCTAAAAGGCTGTCAGGAGAGAGACAGACATGAGCACACTCTGAATAAACAGGAGCCACTAATATCAGAGAAAGTCTCCAGGCAGTAAGTAATGAAGGCACTAAATAACTGTACCTGCTATTCGGATTTTCTGCCAAACATTAGCCAATTTAAAAGGCAGCAAGAGGCCTTTTACACAGGGAGAATTTCTTTGAGCACCGACTTAAAAGCTGAAGTTTGGCAGGGAAGTGTCTGAGAAGGATGGGGGAGAGGTAAAAGCCAATTTCACCTGGTAATCTGCTACACTATTTGTGTCCTACCCAGACCACACTTCATGCATTAAGAACACACTGCAGCTCTCCCCCGCGCTGGGGGAGCGGGGAGCTAATGGTTTCTATTACAGGCGTGTGTGGAGGGTGGCTGTGGCATGCACATCTGTCTGCAAAATAGATGTCAGCTCTGGAAACTGCCTAAACACCTCCGTTCCCCAGCAAACGGGGCCGGCAGCGGAGTTTTTCGGGCTCCCTCCCGGCGTGACAGGTGGGGGTGATTGGCAGGGCTCGCAGCCCAGAGCCCGCACGTGCTCCCACTGTAAATAGTAAAGCTTAAAAGCCTCAGCCTTGACTGACTATTTCGCAGACTTCAACCCAGTTACTCTTAATGAGGATTTCCATGCACACACACACACAGAGGGAAAAAAAAAAACTCTACACGTTCTCAGTGCAAGGGGGAAACAAAAAAAACAACAACAACAAAAAAAACCCCCCGAAAAACCCAACAACCAAACAGCAAAATAAACAGCTGGCGAAGTGAAATACGAGGTTAGAGCCCTCTCTGATTCAAGAGAAGATTATTAAAACAGCTATAAAGATGGTGTTGGCATCTCTTGAAATGAGTTTGTTACATTCAGAAGAGGCAGTTACACATGACAAACCATTTTCTGTTTAATTAGAGGGCTCTGTGTGGAACACTTCCAGGCGGAGGAGGGGAGCAGATTGCCACCCAGCATCTCAATTATGGGACAGAGCCTTAACGATTCGACATGCAAATGTTTTTGACTGACCGCAGAGGGACAAAAAAAAAAAGAGGAAAAATA
>WAAG01093762.1:0-24163 GCA_013390105.1 Tichodroma muraria
AATTTGGAGACCAATACTGAAGTTAGGGGAAGTATTTTCCTGCTCTGGGGAGATCTTAAAAGATCTGTGCATGTGGGAATTAAGTTGCACTTTACTTTGCGGGAGCCTCAAACCTGAAGGTTCCAAGGCTAATTTTGTGGAAAATAAGAAAGGAATTTGTAGGTGGATTAAAATGTGATGGCATTTGAGAAAAATTGGACTATGGTGGCCTGAACTCCTTCTGCAATGCTTGCAGATCTTTGTTTTTGTAAATTTTAAAGAGAAATGAAAGTACTGAAGATATCCAAAGCAATATATAGCTGTGAGCTATTCACTAAAATACCTCCCAGTATGAGCACATGTATGTCGTTTCTTCAAAACCATGCAGGTAAGTCATGGCCCTGAAAAAGCATGTCTTAACCTTAAACCCAAATGATTAAGGTTAAATCATACGGTATCTCTGTCTTCTAGCAGGCATTTGCAACTCTTTTGAAGGCAACTGAAAATACTTAATTGGCCTAGATGCACTCACTTGCACAATTATAAAGTGAAATAGGGTAGCTGGCATTAAAGGCTAAGGATGCAGGAACCATAAAAATGTGATAACTTGTTCCACTTATAATTTCCCTTAAGAAAAATTTCATTAATTTATGCACCCATCATTTCCCTGAATTTACCTAAAACACTGTATAGTAGTCATAAAACCAGAAAATAACTTGCTTTTCCCTTTTCTCCAGAGTGCTTTGTGGGGCCAGATACCTTTCCCAGGGAAATAAGAAGGAGATGAGATGGAATGTCAAAGTATTCTGGAAAAAAAATAAGAAATATTTTTGGGGTTAAAAAAGCATGACTAGTTTATACCATTCGAATCCTTCACCCTACTGCATGCAGCACCAATCATGCAGTCCTACCTGGCACCCCAGAGAGTTCAGTTACACTCAGCATCGCTCCTGAGATGCTGCAGAGTCCTTCATTCAATTGACATGACTATGCAAGTATTCACCCAGTGGAAAAAAAGACAGTAATCTGAAAGAAAGCAAAACTGCTTCAAAAAATAGGGAAGATGGAACAGAATTAAAATATACACTGTTTTAGCCTCTCAAGCTTTACCCTCCTCAGGACTTGGACTAGACAGGCTATTTGCAATCTGTTTACCCAGAAAGCATAGAGTAGGTGTATGTGCAGCAAACTCTTGTGCCTGTAGACTCCCCAGCCAGCCACTGCTGGTATATCCAGAAGTGCCTCAACATCTCACAGTCTTATCAACTATTCCTTGTGGGACCAAGTTAGCTACTGTTTTCCAAGCCAATTTTTCCAGCTACCTGTGCAGGCCCTAAGGCCCACTGAGGTTACAAAGACCTTAAATGATTTTTGAGGTCTTGCTGACCTAGTTTAGAAAGCACATCCCAGAGTAGCCCTGGCCAGATTATGTGTGCTGGTCAACACTGGAAACTTCCACTGGCTTGTCTGTGCAAGGTAAAGCACGTCAGCTTAGTCGTGCCAGTAAAAGCTCAGTGCAAATACATAGTTATAAAGATATCTTTTACAGCTACAGCTTATTTCAGCCTCCTCGCTAAGATGAGGTAAAATATTATGAGAACTTTCAGTGGAAGGGAGTTCATAACTGGGACTGTTCAGGTTACTGGAGCTGTTTTAATTATAATCATGCAGTTAAAGCAGAGGAAAAAAATATTCCTGCACTCTTCTTTCAACTGAGAAGGCATTTTTCATCATTCTTCCTATAATCATTTCCCTCTGTTTTGAAGTATGGTTTGAGGCAAGTGCTCCAAATCTTTTATCAAATTTGAGTCTCTTTGACGATCCCTGTAGGCTCCAGTTCTGCTCTATTAATTGAAGCTCAGTGCAGTAGCATATTTGGCCTCATAAATTTTAGAAATGCTGCATTTTTATCTGGTAGTACTATAACCTGAGATACATTTAAATTTTTGATGTCACTAATCACTTCTTTCATGGAGGAAGACATGTTGCCATGGTGAAGTCTTTTAATTTATTTTTTTCATAGGAACACATCACAGAAGAACATTAGGAAAGTGTAAATAATTCCTTCCTTTATAATGCTTGCTGTGCTATACATCTTTGAACAAGTTACTAACATGTGTCCCTCCTTGTTATAGCGCATATAACAAAACTCGTGTACCTATGTTGTGGGGGTGTTTTGGGGGCTGGAGCTTATAAAGTCCTTTTGAGGATGAAAAGCATTATATGAGTATTGAGCACTAATCTCAGCCATGTGGACAAGCCATGCACATTTGAAGTAAAAACCTTTCTAATAACATCCATCTGCATCTTGAATACAAGAAAGAAATTGTAAGACAGCCTGTCAATGATCAAGGCTTTTTCATGCAGCTCACCCTACTGTTTGGCAGCTGGCCAGCTCAGAGAGCTTACAGAGGAAAATGGCTCCGAAGGAAAAAATGTGCATTTTAAGCAGAGGACAGCTTTTGTGAAGGGTGAGAAAAAAAAAGACAAATACCTTTGAATACCAAAGTGCTCCCTGGTACATGAAGGAATGAAGTGAGACGAACTGTAAGGAAGAAACTACAGTAGGCAGGAGCCTCCTCTTCTCACTAAAGATAATTCAAGCCTGTTTGCACTAAACTGGTGAAATAAAACACATTTCTACTTCGGGACCAAGACTGCTTTACATTAAGGATGTTTCTTTGCAGAGAGGCTGGGAGAAGCCAGGGAAGGATTTATTTGGAACTGCAGCACCTAAACCAACCAAGATGCATGTCAGCCTTCAAAACTCTATTAATGATATCATAAAGTCTTTCAAAATAGTTTGTGAAGCAGTGCAGTAGGATCTGAGCATGCTGAGGGGATCTGAGCAGCTCTTCTTCAGAGGGAGTGATGCCAGCCTTTTTCTTCAGTGGGACTCATCTCACTGGCAAAGGCACTTAGCTCAGGGCACTGGCTCCCTTCTGTTACAAGCCCCTGTGCAGTCATCAGCAAATTCTTTTGCCTGATATATATATGCACACACACATATATGTATCCAATGTCAGAATTAGCCCCCTTACTTCCTCTCACCAGTCATCTATGGATTCATTTCACTCAAGCTGTGCTCCAGCTGTACAGTATTGCAGTGCTGCAACAAACATATGGAGTTTCAGCCAATAGTCCCTCACTTTCTACAGGCTTTTAGTCTTTTTCCATGCAATGCTTTGTGCAATACCTCAGACACAGCAGCATTTAATTAAAGTAAATTATGGAGGAATTAAACCTGTAACAAGAAAATCTTAATCTATCATCCTACCTTTAAAGAATTTTGTGAGGAAAGCTTTTTCGTCCTCCATTAAAATGTTTACCTGCAAGAGATTCCTCCTCTAATAAATCATAATTTACATTTAGATAGTACCTTTTATTCTGACAGCTTGTCTTTACTGAAAAGTTGATTCCAGTCATGACTCCTGCATAGCCTTTCATTCAAATTCCTGCCATACAGAAAGAGCCCAAAACTAAATATTCAAGAAGCTTTTAATTTACATTATCTTGCCACAGATCAATTTAGCACAACTCATCAACTGCTAACATAGTCAATAATTAATGTGGCTGCAGGTCATCTACTTCAGCGTTCTGTTAGTCCTTGTTATGTCTTCCTGCAGTTTGCTCCATGATCCCATGGAGAGCAGGCCGGCTCTTCCACAGCTCCCTGGAGTGAAATCCATAGAGAACCTCAGTCCACTGAAAAAAGAAATAAAAAAACCTCAACAAACCAAACCAATTTAAAAAAACCCAAAACCTCATACCAAAGCAAAAGGCTTTGAATATGCTCTCAAAAGTGTTCAGGGTCCAACAGATGAGCCCTGGTGAATTTTCCTGCTGTGGAGTATTGCGTTACTAATCCCAACATTTGATTTCCTGACCTCTCCCTCTTCACAGCAGGGATGGCAGAAGAGCACATGTCCACATCTCGGCTGTTCTAGTCCAGGGCCTGGCATCTGGAGCCAAAGTCTTTGCAGCTGAAATTGAGATGCCACACTGTGGACTGAAACAAAACTGTTCACGTAGGTGGGGGATAGATGTGTTCATTTTGAAGCTCTTTTAAAATAAAACAAGCAACCGAGCCTATACAGATAGAAAAAGCAGACCATGTGCTGCCTCATTTCTCCCTCCATCTCTGAAACAGACCTCTCTAACAAGACAGATTATTTGTTAGGCTTGAGGAAGTGAAGCCCTCATGTCCACCATGTGGCTGCCTCAAAACTGCATGCACCTCTGCAATGTTTTTTACTGACTTTGCTGTTCTTGTTGCTGCTAAAAATTTTGAAGTCATGTGATTTATCTGCAGTACAATGACACAGCAGCTGTATTTTCCCATCTTCTATCCTTCAGTGATTTATTAGGCTTTTTCTACACAAAATACAAGCATGCCAACTAGAAGGGTGATCATTTCCTTTGGTAATTGTGGACCACCATCAGTTGTGGAAGAACTTTGTGTAGCATAAAGACAGACAACAAAAATAAAGGTTAACCCCTTCTTGTATGAAAATCAATAGCAACATAAGCACACCTAACAAGCATGGCATTGCTTGTGTAAATGTAACACCTCTTCAATCACACTGCTATTTTCAATGGCTACACTTTTTCATGAAGACAAGGGCTTGAGGATGAAGCCAGCCTTTGAGGCTCCCTGTGTGTGCTATCTCCCAGCTGCAAGGTAGCCCAGCGCAGCATTGCACATGAACCTTGCAGATAACAACAGGAGTTGTCAGGCCAGGCCCTGGAAGTGCCTGGCAGAGGCTGTGTGAACTCCCAGCCCTGCAAGACAGAGCACAAAAAAATCTAGCTTGTGGGAAAGTCAAGGGAGGAGGAGTGAAAATGGGAGACCAGACTGGGAAGAGGAAGAGAGACTGAGGCAAGTCACACTGGGAGGAGCAGCTGAAGGGTCAAGAGATGACAGCAGCAAAATGTTGATGAAAAAGCAACCTTGGTGATCCAAAGCCAGTGTCCACCAGCTCAGTTCTTACTCAGAAGATCAGCATGTGCCAGTGTGCATGCACAGACAGGCACTGCCAATCAAATACTCTGAAACTGCCCTGTAGGGATGTTTGGGAAAAATAAAACTATTGAAATGACAATAAAGACACTTCAGTACAAAAATCAGAGCTGCAACATATGTTTAACTAGAGTGTAAGGAACACTGATATTCCTGATTATTCATTGGTTAGAAGTTTATTTCAGATGTGGTTGAAAATATACTACTAAAAATACTCTTGCTGAGCATTTTTAGTAGTATTGCTGAAACATTGAGGATTTGTATTTTGTCATACCAGTCCTTTTAGATTTGCACACATAGAGGTGGCTTGTGCCCTAAGGTGAAAAAAAAAGTGGAAAAAAAAAAAAAAATCAGGAGACAACAGATGGAACCAGCAGCTGGAGGACTGGCGGAAATCAAGGCATCTCTGACAGGCATGTCAGACAGATTTTTGTTTGGGGCTTCTTTGTTCCATATCTTTTGCCAGCACCAAAAAACCCAAATCTCAACAAAATTACTGAGTGAACCACAGAAAAAGTAACTCTAGAAAAAGGCTTGCATGACCTCACTCAGAACAATTTCATGGAGTGGAAGACCCTGAAGAGCCACAGGCGCTGCCCAGGGTCCACCTTTTTGGACAAAGACCCCCTGAAGCAGCAAATAGCAGCTGAAACCCAGGAAGTCAAGATCTCTACAGCTCCTGTTTCCTGAAGATAAATAATTTGTCAGTGGGCAGTCTCCAGAAGACTCATTAACTACAGGGAAACGGATGTGGGCCTCACTGTGAGCCAGCTTTTCAAGGGCGCCCGCAGGGGCTGCTTCCCCAGGGCTGCCACCCTGCCGCAGCGTGGGGACCAGGCTGGGCCATCACCAGGGACACCTGCCCAGGCAAGGGGCTGCCGTGTCACAGTGCACCAGGGGAGGAGCAGGCAGCCGCCGCGGTGACGGGCACAGGCCCTACCGCCCCCGTGCAGCAGGGGCTGGACCCTGCCCGGCAGGGAGAGGCCGCACCGGCCACCCTCCCTGCATGGAGCATCACGGAGAGGCACACGGGCAGCAGGGCACGGTGCTGGGGTCTGGGAGCCCTTTGCACAGCAGGGATGCTGCTTCAGCCTGGAGCAGGGCCGCAGGTGCCACGGACACGGGGAAAGGGCAGTGTTAGTGTGTACCTGCACTGCCAGCCTCTGTCCAGTGGGCCCTGGCTAAACATCACAGAGTGGTGATTGAAGCACAGGCAGCACAGTAAAGATTAAGCAGTGACACAAAATGTATGTTAAATGGTACCATAGCCTTTGTTTCATGAGAGTCTGATGCCTAAAAAGAAAAAACATAATTTAGATGTTTACATTTTTGTAGCAAGTATCTGGATATTTTTCAACCACGAGGGATTATTTATTGTGAGCTAGGCACATAAAGGCATGCACACCTAGGGACAGTAACATGAACCGAGTGTTTTTCAATGTGGAAGCTTTTATGCCTTGCCCAGCAGTTCTCATCCATTACTTAAAAGCATGCCCCGCACCTCCATATTGAAGAAAAAGCCCAGGCAGTGTTTAAGGAGAAAATGAGGTTCTGCTCCAGGGGCCGAATGAAAACCTCCTGCTGGGCATCAGCAAGGATTTCTCAGGGTTTCTAGTTAAAAGCAGCTTCAGAGGTGCTATCCTGTCCTGTTCCATTTGAATTTCAAATGTGCAAGTGTAAACGAGCAGAACCCAGAATATAATTGATGAGCTGACAAAAATATGTACCTTTATTAAAAGAATTTGTATGTGTTTTTGAAACTGCTTTTGTATTATAGTAATGGTCTGTTTATAGACATGCTAATAATGATTTTATTTAGACACTGATACATTTCAGAGTACTTATATCTTGTAATAATTAAACAAGAATTGTACAAATTGTATTTGAATATTCTATTTCTTTCTTAAATACCAAAATACTACAATCAGTATCTGGATAGTAAAAATTGAGTGGTAATACAGCATATGTGCTCCAGTAGCACTGTACATATGAGTATGTGCTCTTCAAGCTATACACAGCAGTAGCTTCTACTATTGAGGTACAAGTCACAGGAACATAAAATCAGCAGTTTGGGGTCAGATTAAGAATTCATACTATATAATAGCCTTGTCAGAATTGCTCTTTAATCTCATCCACAGGTTTTTACCTTGCAACTCCTTTGTGCAAAAAGGAGACTCAATTTAGGTATGAACTGTGTGAAAAAAAGAATTCCCTTTGATATCTAAATATGTTGCTAGGAATTTAATTCTAAGTTTTGGCTTATGCAATGCTGCAACTGCTCCTTATTCATCTTCAGAAAGGTCATTATTTAACACCTCTCTATGGCACTCTTTTCAGTCATTTCTGAGAGAGAATAGAACATTTCTGTCAACTTCCTGAAAAAAAAAATTAAGTTAAATATATTGACTTTGATTCTAGATGACCATTAGTTTTCAGTTGTTAAGATTAACAGAATGGCACAGGTAGATAAGTACATCCACATCAACCCCTTTCTGTATCTCTTCTCCTTTTAACATCATTTCATGAGTTTGAGAAGAGTAGGGAATCAGAACTGCACAAGATATTCAAGACATAGGTGTAGCACTAACATAGTCAGTGGCACAATATCTGGAGGTTATGCTGAATTGTCTGTTCACTAAAAGCCAGCATGATACCGTCCCCACTCCACTCAGAAGGAGCGCACACGGTAAAATTGCATGGTGTAAGTTGCATAAATAGCACGCAGAGACGAAAACAGCCTGTCAGTTTACCTACTCAACACTTCTGCAGCACTGTTAATACCATTAAAAAAATTAAGCAAGTTTCAGAAAAAATGTCAAGCTGGATAACCTTATTTCAATCCAACTACTGTGCTACATGCTGTCCTAAGAGGTTTTTCTGCCAAAGAGCTTTTCTACCCTGCTTTCTATCTAATATCATGGTAAGGCTGCTGTTATTCTCAGTAGATGGTGGATTACACTCTCTCTTAGGAACATAGGTTTTCTGTAGAAAGCACTTTTCCTGAGAAACTTATCTTGGGAAGTGCTTTGGACTCTTCTTGCTGACTGTCTTTAATCCAATAATGTCACTACAGTATTGTGTGACACAGGCATCGCTCCTGCGAAAGATTTGTGCCCTGCAATTCTGAGACAAGAGGAGTAGTCAAGGTTATTTTTAAAGCGCCAGAAGTAACTTAATCTTGGTAACATAACTGCTAATCGAGAATGCACAGCTTGCTATTAGTGACACTGATACCTTGTAAAAGGAAAAGTAAAATTCACCTGATTATTTATAGAGTTCTGTTGCATATAGTGAAGCAAGTGTGTTATTGCAGATTTACAAGTTAGCAAGTGGTTCATAATTAGCATATTATTCATATGCAGTGTAGGACTCTTTAGATAAAGAACCAAACACCTATGTTCACAGTTCCTAATATTCTAGATCGGTTTATGCTTACTGTGCCATTTCCAGTGGTTTAAAGATAAGAAGATTTTTTTTTAATCCCTTAAATAATTCCTTAAAAATAAAATGGGATTTATTTACACAATTGTATCTGTAAGCTTCTTGGTTCTGATTTCAACAAAATATATGACTCCCTTGTCATGATCCAATTTTTTCAAAAATAATGCATTCACATACCTCTACAGCTGTGTCCCAGAATTTCCACTGATCTCCTGATCCAGCCGACAACCCTAAGGTCAAAAGGGGCTTGACCTTCTCATACAGCCTCAGAAACCATCTTCTCAAGGAAGCAAAGACGGTAAACTAAGTAATAAACCTGACCAAGCAGGACTTATTCACTGTATCATCTCTGTTATTCTCATAGAGCATTCTGATAAACTGCTTCAAAGACTGTTAGCAGCTGACAGGAAGGTAGAGCTTGTTTTTATTTCTTGTGCACTTTTCCAACCTCAGGCTCTTAACGAAATTTAGGAAAATAATGCTAATAAAAGCAGTGCTAAATAGTGCTTGAAGTACAGAGCAGGTGATACAGTGCAGTTACCTTTTGAAGATATCTAACTGGGGTATTAAAAGAACACTTCTTGTGTTTTAAGGGCCCCATTATTTCTGTCTTCATAACATATATGTAAAAAAAGAAAGCGCTAAAGAACCATGACTATACACAAGTCTGAACCACCCTGTTCTACGCAAGTGCCACAACTGATGTGCTATTTGTGATGTCAGAGCCTCCACAAGGGTTATACTGTAAGACTCCAACCATCTTTCTACAGCAGCCCTCATCTGCTGATGGCTGTAGCCCCTGGTTGCACACAGTGCCCCCAGGGACACAAAGGCATTCACCTCTCCGTACATGCCAGGTGGGAGCAGTGCTCTGGCTGCCCTGCTCCTCGGGACAATGCCAGCTCAGCACTCCTGACCTTCAGCCACTTGCTCCCATCTCACACTGCTTGTTTTGGCACAACTGTTTCTTCCCAAGGCACCCCCTGAGGCCACATGGAAAATGAGAGCAGTGAACTGAACTGTGTTAAAAATAAACCAGGAAAAAAACCCAAAACATTTTACCAGGTGGTTGAGAAGCAGTTGTTTCAGTGCTCTTGGCACCCCAGGTAGGCAGGTGGGGGGGCTGGAACTGGCACTGCTGCAAGGAAATGGCACCTGGCATCCCATCCAGCACTGGTGACTCTTGTTAGATGATGGCCTCAGGGTAATTCTCTGAGGGTGGATTCCTACACCAAGTGTCTGAACACCGTGATTGCAGGGATATATCTGGGAAGCTGAGATACCCTAGGTATCTTTTTCTCTAAAGATAGGCAAAAAAACAAAGGGGGAGAAACAGCAGGGAGAGGCAGGAACTGTTGATGCTATGCTGTCCCTGATGAGTGGAGAGACATATTTGTATTTGGGACAATGAAATTATAGTCTGTAAGAGAAGAACAGCTTTTCATTATTTCTTTATTTTTTGTTCAAAAACTAATATTTAGCACTTTGTCTGGCTTGACTTAGCAGTTTTAAAACATAATAGAAAACCTTATCAGTGATTTAGAATCACAAGTCCTGGGGCTCTCTTTTCTGAGCAGCTCACTCTTCCTGCAAAATCACAGAGTACCTTCAGCTTGTGTGGAAATTAATAGGTTCTGTTGTAAACACATGTCTAGGGCCTGCTCACGCTTTTCATTAAGCCATCATGAAATAGCTATTGCTAGATAACACCAGCTGTGGCCATTTTATCCTGGAAAGCAATTGGGATGTTTCAGTTAAACTGGAACCAGGAACTCCAGAAAAAGAAAAATCCACACATGGAATTAATTTGAAAAGAATTAATCAGAGAAATACCAAGCACAACTCATGGTATTTGCTATATATTTATATGGTTTAAGTTAGGTTAAAGATGTTCATCTCAGGGTGACCAGGCTAATTTTGGCCTTTATTCTCTGAAACTTTACACAAAATATGCACAACTATATTCACCACGAGTAGCAATCCCTAGCAGCAGCTTCAGCCGGTCACAATAATGCCATCTGGAAGTTACTGTTCGGACAGTAAAATGAACTATTTCTGTTGTTGTTGAGGGAGTAGGAGATTCCCTAAAGGGTGTTGTAAATTTAAGCAAAATTTAAGTGGCTCTGTATTTAGCAATGATTTGGTACTGTGCTTTTAAACATGCCCTCCTAGCATATGTGCTTACTGGGAAATAAGACTGCTCAGATTTATATGATTATTTATTTACATTACTGTAAATACAATTTAATGTCCTAGCTTATAATTAACACTTCAGGGGTAACAGTGAAACCAAAGAAAACCGGTCTCAGTGTTGTCTTACTATCATCTCTTCCATTCATCATTCTGGGAATATACCCACAGCTTTCTCCAAAAGCTTGATCAAATAAATATGTCCTTCACTGTGCCTGGAGAATCAGTGCATCTGGACCCAGCTAGGGAGCACACTGCAGAGATTTCAAGTCTGCACAATGTGTGAGCTGCCAGCACTGCCTCTCTTTATCTGACCAAGAATAGCCCAACGCTCAAATGCCTTTGCTAAGCCAAAACTGTTGAGAGGCAGTCAGTCCCTTGGGAACCAAGCCAGGGTTTTTCCCAGTGACAGATATATTCTATCTTCATCCTTATTAATGGAACATTTATAATTGATTTCCTTTGTTTACCCTTTCCCTTCCTTCTGAAAGGAAGAACAAAAGTCTAAACTTTGCTTTCTGTACGACAAACATGAGGGAATTCCTTACAGAATATTAATCACACAGTGGGATGCACTGAGAGACTGCATGGCTTCCTTTTAAATTACAATTTAATTTCTGCCAATTATTGAAATACATTGTTTCTTCTGAAGCCCAGACAGAAAAATAACACATGTAATTAGTGTAGATTCTTCTCTGAAAAGGTGAATGTACAGTTACAGGACAGTTCAGACTACACAGCAGAAAACAAAAAAAAAGATGGAAAAATCAGGACACAAATCCAAGCTGTAATTTCTCTGGCAGAAAAGTTGGTTTTAGAGGTTCCTGCTTTTTATTGTTGCACCCATGGCACAGTTCACTGCCTCTGCACTTGCACTAATGTAACTGTTTTGAGGCTGTGCTGTAAACTGGATTAGTGAAAGAATCTTAGGAAGATTTCCCCACAATCTCTAAATAACACTGCAAAATGCTATACATTAGCAAGACCCTTTAATGAAGAGGCCTTGGAACCACGCTGTGCGTCAGCTATTAACTCAGAGAAGTGCACTCAGGTAGTACCTGCTCCTCAGAGCTCAGCTGCTGATTACAGGACGCTGGAAATGTGGATATGATGTTAAAGGAAGCATTGTATGGACTACCCATACTTAAATTTTAGCCCCATGCTGAATAGGACTGAATCCAGTATTAAAAGGTGTCCTTCCCTGTTAATGCAACACATCAAAGCAAAATTGTCGACCTTTACTGAGAGGCTGGTCCAGCTCTGAACTGTATTGGAGTTATCTTTGTCTTAACTGTCTCTGCACACAGTGATATATTTTCAGTTAATATGCACCATGAGGAAACATGGTTTGGAAATTAAGCCCTTGCCTAGGAATAGGAGTCAAGTGTTATTTATACCTGAAAATTCAGTGTGATTACCTGAGAAACAAAGAAACTATTCTGGTTCTAAAATGCTTCATAAAAAAAATTCCTATCTGTTCCTGTTTTGCTTCACCCATATTCAAGAGCAGCTCCATGTGAAACCTCACCCTCCTGTTTTGCACTTTTGTTTTTATTTTGTGATAACTATGAGAGTTTGGAGGATGATTTTTGGTTTTCAGCCTCTGAATCAATACAGCTCTACCACCTAAAGCAATAGCATAAATATCAGTAAATCAGCAGGGAATTGATTTATATCTATAGCAGCAATGAAGTCATCTGGCATCATCAGCTGCTGCTCCAGTAGGGGACTTTTTCAGCACACTTGTAATGTTTTTCCTTTTAACGAAAAATGTGGCTTGTGGCTTTTTCAGAGGCCTGAATCCACACTATGCTTTACATTCTCTCTGTGTGACAAAGCTTTAGGGAAGTGCAGAAGGAACTCTGGTTGTTGTCCAAAGAAAGACCTGTGCTATACTGTAATGATACAATATTTCTAGAACTTTACATTTTTGTCACAAATATTTCCTCCTCAGCTGGAAATCTGTGTGGGGTTTGTCTGGTTAAATTATATTCAAAGGCTGAATCATTATAAATTCCCAATTACAGAAGTGATGATGGGAACGGTAACAAGATCGTGACTCTCAGAGAATCATGATCTCAACAACTTGGTCATATTTATTCAGGATATCTCTTTTGAAGCTATTATCCAAGTGCTTTGTAATAACCATTAAGGCAAAAATCTGCCTTTGCGTGCTCTCAAGCTCTAACAACCTTCAGTTTTGGCAGTAAAAATATCAATACTAATCTCAGGCTGTAAATTGATGCTACAGAGACTTTGGTGATTTATGAGTTCCCATAACTCTCTTGTCCTGTCAGTGCAGGGCAGAGACACAACTCGCAGTCACCGGCCTTCAGGTTAAGTTTCTAGCTCTCTGTGTTGCTGAAGAAAAGACCTGATTTATTTATTTATGTTTAGTCCATCCAGACCCTTAAGAGCACAAGGCTCGTTGCAAAGATACCATTGCCTGTGTTTCACTGACAGTGAAGCAGTGCTGCAGAGGCTGCTGGTGAACCTGAGCAGGAGTGGAACTCTGAGGTCAGCTCTGTGCCTTACCCTCCAGCCTCCTCTCCTGCTACCTAAGAAAACTCAGGTGCTCAGGCTGGGTGGGATTTGTGAGGTTTTCCAGCCAGATGTCCCAACAACAATGGAGAGTAAAGCTTCATTTTGCTTTTCCTACACTGTGCCTTCTGGGTGTGCGCCTGATTAGCCCAAACAGCATCTCATTCCAGAAATCCAGACCTTTTCATAACTGCACTAAAATTCCTTGTAGATGCATCTATGGATGACATGAAAAGTCTTTTAAAATTGCTGGGTTTGGTTATTCAAAATGACTTTGTAGCCTGTATTTTAAACTGACATTGAGATAAATTAAATTGAATTCAAGCCACTTTAATTGTGGATTAGAATAAAATCACAGAATCTAATTTAGTAAAACAAAGCTGCTTTAAATTCATATCTTTGGCCAATACATATTCATTTCCTGAGTGTGTTCATATAAATAAAACTGAAAGCACCATTTTAACAGGTAGGCACCCAATCAAAAAGGACAAAAAGTTGTTTTTTACCAGGAGACTAATTTTGTTTCATGGCACACCACTTTTTCAATAGCCAGATTTTTAGAGCAGGGAAAAGGATTATGTGACCCCCAGTACTGGAGATGCACTCTAACAAAAGGTATAACAAGTACAGTGTTCTTGCAAAATGGAACAGCTATATAAAATTGTTGCTTTATAAGTGAGATAAATGAAAATAAAGCATACTAAAACAGATTAGTAGCAAAAATAATTTAAATAGTGAGTTTTTCTGACTTCTCTGTCTTTAGACCCAGACGCTATACATGATTACAGAACAAGGAAGCCTGAATGTACTCCCTCCACAGGAAAGACATCTCCAATGATAGGCAGCACCAGCGATGCGAACTATTTGTGGTGCCCAGCCCCCATCCTTCATGTGTGTCACCTCACAAACATCACTACCCTGGCAAAATTGGGTGGTGTGTGAGGAAACTCAGTGATTTCAGCAGCAAATATTTCTAGAGTGGAGCATAGATTAAGGTGAGAAAGACTTTGTCTATGAAATTACCTGAGTTGCAGAAGGCAGAAAAAAGTTTTGCTGTGCTTTGCAGTTTCATTCTGAATCATGCTTATGGCCAAGATTAATCACAGACTTAGGAACAAGAGGGAATACAGAGGATAGATTAGAAACTGAAGCAAGCTGCATGGCATCATACAATGTCTGCTTCCAAGGGGGCTGAGTGGCTGTGGCTGCATTTTCCCACATGACTAGAGCAGACAGAGATGCAGCAGGAGCTGTTTGAGGAAGCGAGGTCTAATGCGATATGAGCCATGAAGTGATCCCGCCTGGATGATTCCCAAACACTGCAGAGACACACAAAGCATCAGGTTTGCAGCTTCCGTGTGACCAGAATCCCACAGGGTTTGTATGCTCACAGATGCTTACAGACCCTGGTAATTATGCAAACCTGCATGTTAGTCAGCCCCATGCAGATCATGGGGTGCAGAAGTAGATAACAGGCTTTAGACACAGTGAATTTTTCTCCATTCCACTTGTCCTAGTCTTTATTTTGAACCTCTTACACATCTAGTTACAGCTGAATTCATATTTGCAATAGGCTATAATGAATGGTCCTACGTCTTGATTCCTGGCATAATTTAAATGTATATATGTGGGTATGACATACACCACATTTTTTCTTACACTTACGCATGCAAATTCACATGTGATTCTACGGCTATGTATAACATTGTTATGTTTACAGCATAGTAGCTTTAGAAGCCCAGAATAGGCTAGGATTTTGAATTATTTAGGGCTGTATGAAAATATACTACCATTTCTTTTTCTTAAACAAGCTTTTTCAACAGTTAAGGTGCTCTTACAACATGCTGCAGTATGTCTACATTGAAAACTCTGCATCCCTCCAAGTATAGCCTTCTTAAAACACCAAAAATAGAGGAAGTATGTAAGTTATTCATGGGTTTTGCCTGTTATACACAATGTTGAAAACAGACAAAATTCATTAAGTGGACACAGCGAGGGGAAGGGAAATTGGTCTCTCCTGGGAGCAAATGAGTCTGCTTGGCAGGGAGGAGGCCTCCCAAGGACAGAGCAAGACTGCTAGGAAAAGCAAGCAGAAATAAGAAATCTCAGGAACTGGAAAACTGTGGTATAATTGAGATTAAAAAAATGAATGGAACAGCAGACGCACAGGTTCCTGAAGTAAAGGAAAGAAAAATAATTTTGGGGAGCTAAAGGACATTTTGTCACATTTGCCATAACCGAGGAAGTTGGTGAAAGAGCAGGAGTGAATTTGGAAGTGAGGACCCATGCCCCATGGACCAAGTAAGCAGGGTTAAGTGCGTGTACAAACCTTGCAGAGTCTAGTTTCAGCCTCAGTTTTTTGCAGTTATAAAATTTGCCTTGACTTATATGTCCTCATACAAAACCAGCTTGTATCTGCTCATACGAGACTCAGTTTTTGAGCTTAAGGGGTCTTTCAGGCTTCCTGAAGACCTTGAAGGAAAGTTGTAGGGATAAATTGAATTTGTAGCTGACCAGGAGTCCCCTCAAAGAGAAAAGACCAGCCACAGGTTGATCAGCTCTAAACACCTGCCCATTTTGGTCCTCGTGGGCATCTGGTGTTCTCTTCCCAAACACACAAGAGATTATCTCCTCCCCCTACCTTTCCCAGGGGGAAGAAGAGTAAGACAGAGGAGCAGACTTTCTAATTTGATCCTTCCACTGGATGCAGAGAAGAGAAAGAGAAGAAACTCGCCCTGTTTGGTTTTCCCCAACTCATGACTACTCACAAGCAAAGGAACATATTCAGTAACAGGGTAAGAGCTGCAGGTAGAAGTGTAATAAGATGATGGAGCTAATTGACTGAGCTAACTACCCATTGTAAATAAGAAACCTAACTGTACCAGACCTCTCTGAAAGGAACTGATATCTGGTACAAAACTGATAAATATTTAATTTCTAGGGGCTGATCCTTTGTGACTTAATGTGATGCAGGGAGACAAAAGTCAGCAGCATTCACACCCTCTGAAGCCTGCTTTGATCCCTCAGTATATCCATTTTGCATTCCTGCTGTACACCACCTTTGCAGGCCAAACCCTGAATCTTCATTGATAATTTCCCTGCAAAGTCTGTACAGGGAAGATGTACAGTGTCCATGCTGCACTGACTAATATCTGCCATTACTCAAAAAACATTTCCTGCTGAAATGAAACTGGTGTGAGTCCAAGTCAGGAAAACACAGATAAGCCTTGCATGTGTGAATAACCCCCATGAAGAGGTGTGTGTGCTATACCTATACACTGTATTTGTGATATTGCTTCTCTGAATTTAACAGTGTGCACCCTAAACCTTCTTGTTCTTACCAGAACAGCAATGCAGAGTACTAAGGGGCAATTTGTACCCTTGTGCAGAGCTGTCTAAGCTGTTATTAAGCTGTTACTTAGGAAGCAGCAGTCTTTTGGGAAAGACTGGTCCAATGTGAGTAGGTACATCCTGGGGCACTGCCGTGTGCCGACACGCAGTCTGGATTTCAGTTGCCGAGGACGGAGATGTATGGAGTCTCTCAATTATAGGAGAAGCTGCTGCATAAAACAGCTACCACAGCCTGACATTCTGCAGCTCTGGTCATGAGAGAGGCCAGCAAAAGCTAAGCTCTGCAGAGGTGACCAGAAGCCCTCCTGCCCTGCCCCCTGCCCCCTATGCAGCAGGACAAAGTTCAATTTAGCATATTGGTACAGGGTTTTTTCCATTATCAGCTATCTATTCATTTCTATTCTATCTCAGTATTCAACGGGGTTTCTTTTTTACAGTCTATAGATTTTATAGCCTACTTTCTACTTCTAAGTGGGCTTTTGCTAGTACTAAAATGGATCTGAACCATTTTCTTCATGTAAAATCAATAGTAGACATAGTTTCCAGGTCTTTCTCTTAAATATCTAAGCATCAACAAATTTCACTGCTCTCATTTTTGATCTGCAGCTATTGCTCTCAACAGAGATTAAAATAAAAACAATTTAAGCTGCTTAGTGAAGTTAAATAGCTTTTAGAACAATTTATTAGGAAAATAAAACTTCTAGCTCATGATTTATCATATGATCTTTAACAAATTTTAAGATAAAACACAGTGCTTATATTTACTCTACAACACAGATAGACTGTTGAGATATTCTAACCAAGTGTGTTTAAGACACCCAGACTTATCAGAATAATGTTTTCAAACATATTGTATAAAGTGGTAATTCTTGGCTCACAGGGCTTCTACCAGTGTTAACATCCCCAAATTTTTGAAAGTGAAAGCAGCCTGCATGCTGAACAAGGGCCTTAATGCTGTCACCATAGAGACGACACTTTGCAACCCTTATTTGTCTCCTTGATTGCACCAAACAAATGCACTCCTCTCTGTAGACAAATGCTTTTGGTTTCTTGAGTATCATTTCTCTAAATGATGCTTTAAATAATGCCTTTGTAGAGACATAAATATTATTTTGTAGTGCGGTGAAATTTACACAATAAAGAATACAGTAGCTCTTCTGATAGAAGACAGACAAGAATCAGTTTGAATAAATGTAAAGAAAATTCCTTTGTTAAAACACAGAGAGACAGGACAGTCTCTTTGTCTGCACAAACAAGAATAAAAGAACCTGTTATTTTTATTTGGCCAGTCGATTTGAAAACACAGGAGAGAAAATATTTTGCATAAACTAAACCAAAAAGGATTGGAAAACCAAATCCACTCATGTTTCCTTCAAAACAGGAAAGAAAAAAAAAGAAAAAAGACATTTTGAAACTATTTTTACAACACATTTCTTTTTTCCCATTTGAAAATTCTGCAAAATTCAACTCAAATTCATAAATAGCATGAGCTATTCTCCGGTAAATTAAAAAAAATACAAAAATAATTACCCAGCCCCATTCCAAAACAGACAGAGTGAAAATGAGTGCAGTGCAAAAGGGCTATGCACTCCCACCTCCAAAGCTTTCATGTTATGCAATCCCACCACAAGATGCCCTTGCCCTCACTCTCCACCACCCCCACATTGATCAGTTATTGCAGGAAAGCAATTTCCCCGGTCATTGAAGTGCCATCCGCATTCACAGGTCTGCACAAGTGCTTAATGAGAGCAAAGAAAATGATAGATAGTAGCAAAAGTCAGACTCCATTTTAATTTTAAAACAATAACAGACTTCAACACAAAGTTTGTGTGTCCGGGCTGAGTGTATTTAAGCCTGAACAGGTTGCACAGTGGGTCTGCTGGTCAGCAACGCATGTGCAATTAATCTGCTCCATGCAACTGCAGTTGTCTTCCCCAGCCTTGCTCCTGACAAACCCAACATTGGACCCAAGGAGCAGAGTTCCTTAGGTTACTGATTAAAACAGGTCTTTTGCCTCTTCTTCTGGCTTTTACTCTAGTTTATTCTTTCTTAATTGAATTTGTTTCCATGTCAGCTAGCACCATAAAAACAAAACCCCTTAATATGCCAACTTGATTAAGCTTTTATCAAATTATAACAACCTAAATGCATTCATTGAGATAAGCCCTGTCCTGACACAGAAAGCTCTGCACTGTGACCCATGGTCCAAATCCAACCCAGAGGACAGCAGCCTGCCCTGCCACACTTAATGGCCATGGTGGGGCAGAGGAATCGAAGGAAGAGAGTCTGCTCTTCCCAAATACCACCTGCCTTTGGAGGAATGAGCTGCTGGTTCAGCTAATAGACCCTCAGCCTCAACACTGCTCCATGCCACTCCCCATGCTGTCTGGGCTGCAGATGTTTAATAGCCACTGATTTCAGAAGCTGATTATCTAATTGTTCTGTCATGTCGGCTTTGACCTCGCGCTTGGCCCAAATCCCCCAGCCCTTGGTGTTGATTTTCTAGAAATAGTCAGGCTGCCTGTCCAGACAAGGAGAGGCAAGCCTGAGGCAGGTGGTGTCAGGGACTTGAGCTTTTGACCCTGAAGGTGATATGGATTCAACTGATTTGAGGCACTTGACTCTGTGAACTTGAGCCTGAACACACACAGCTGGTCCAGAGGGGGTAGATAAGATCACTGGAGCTATATTTTGAGCTGCACAGGCAGAAGTGACCTGGGAACTTACCACACACACACACACACACACACACACACAATCAGGAATCACCTCCCTTTAGTGCAAATGGCACAGTGGAATCNCACACACACACACACCCAATCAGGAATCACCTCCCTTTAGTGCAAATGGCACAGTGGAATCAAAACAAATCAAATTTTTAAGAGTAATTTGCTGTTTTTCCTTTTACTAGAGTTTGTCCAGTGAATTGTTTGTATCTGACAGAGAAAACCACAGAAAAATTTGGTTTATTTCCTCTGACATGTCTGAGAAACAGAGCTGCTCCCCTTATCTCTCAAAATGCTTTATCAGGGTAAAAAAAAAAAAATCCATAAAAAAACACCCACCAAAAGACATAACCCCTCCTGACTGCTGTGATGGACATCCCAGTGCAGGCTGCCTTGTTGTCCCCAACTTTGTCAGCTGAGCCAGCTCAGGGGGCAACTATGGGGGACCCAGCCTTCAGTGCCCAGCACAGGAAAAAGGGTCTGGGTCCCCTTCTGTGCTGTGGGTTGCTGTGACAGCCAAAGAAGTGCTGGCAAGTCCCTCTTCATCTGAATGAGGATCTCCATCTGTGTGCCTGAATCCAAGCACCAATGTCTACCCAGCTGTCTCCTCATAATGTTTCTAACTGGGGTATGACACCTGCAGGAGAGAAATCCAATTTTCTCTTGCAGCAGAAGCATCCCTGATGCTCAGACTTGCTAGTCCTGCACTGATCCACAAACTGATCTTGTTTTAGATTTTAGCTGGGAACAGGGATGCTTATTTTTATAAGTGCATGTCTAAATTCTTCAGCAGTTGAAATAGGCCACCAGACACATACAATTGTTTTAGTTCCGTCCTAAGGAAAGTGTAGAGAAAGAGGAGTAGCAGGGATGAAGGGATGGACAGCTGTGAATAGGTAGACAAACTGGAGGACATGGGTCAGTTTGAAGGCTTTGTCCAGATCCTGCTTTAAGTACAGCATGTGCAAATCAGAAGTAACTTCAGTTTTGTGGGACAAGGAAAAAGAAATTGCCTGAGCAATTGCAGTTCTTAATCTATGCCTGATGTGCTTTTTGATTGCACAGGAAGGACCTGAACAATTACACTGAGCAAGTAAGATGAAAAGCAGAGAACTCAGGGAGAACAATTAAGCCTCCCTGTTCTGTTGAGCCTCTGATTCAGCTATTTGTAGCAATTCTTTTACCAACATATGGTCCAAGTCCTGCCTGCAGATAAGCATGACAGGAATTCAAATAAAGACTACTCAAAGTGCTGCTGACAAACACATACATTGCACTGCTGCTTCTCTCCCCAAGATAAATATAATACATGTGGTTATCTCACTCAAGCAAGTTAAGTTTAAAATGCAGCTTATTACTGAAAATTGAACCTTGAATTATTTACAGTGTTATTTGCTATCCTGGCTGTATTTGTGTCCCATGACCTCAGAGGTACAGTCTGTCATGGACTTTGGATCTTGTCCCTTTTCTGTTTTCTATTTGTGACCTTTAGATGCATTTCAAATAATCCCTGGCTTTTCCAGATACTTTTCCTCTGCTGAAAAATTCTGCAGGAAGGCATTTCTCTAACTAATGCTTTATTACCTCTTTAGATAATTTTCTTTGAAATTTTAAAGGAGTAATCCACTGCCAAGCCCACTGCCTCTGCAACACTTGCACGATGCAGAAGCAACTAGTGATTATCATTTTTCACATTCTCTACTTCCATAGTCACATCTCCATCTGACTCGGCCAGGTGGAAACGGACCTAGCCTCCTTTCCCAGTACTATCTGAGGATGTCACGGATGTGTTCAGGTTGACATTGTGCCACATTTCTGTTTCTCTTTGGCAGAGCATACTGATTTGACAGGCTGCTGAAGATGAAGCAACACATTGGTACCAAAGTCCATGGTAACCACTCATTAATTTTTTGACATTTGCTCTGATTAGTGCCCTATTAGGAGCTACTCTGAAAATCCCTGGAATAGGCAAATTATTGGCATACTTGACTTTGAAGTTCAACAGATCTAATGAAATCCTACCACTGGCACCTACTGCTGCAGAAAACCATTGAGAATAAAGTGTTTAGCTGATACTTTGTCATAAATCCATAGAAGTATTCCAGAGTTAAACTACAATACATTTTAAGCAGCTAGAAGAGCTCTCTAGAGAATATTTAATCCCTTTTGAAGAGAGAGCACTCTTTTAGAGAACCCCATTTCCCTTTTCAATGAGAATTAATTTTGCCAGTTATTCTGATTAACACATCTTGAAAGAAATCTCATGTTTATAAATAATAATCATCTGCAGCTAGGAATGCATTACAGAAATTGGAGAGTGGCAGTGGAAAAAGGCTTTATGAGAATGGCAGAGCTCTTCCACCAAACCATGCAGGTGCAAAGAACTTACACCATGCCGACAATATATGAGTGTAAGGGGTTCAATATAATATATGAGTGTAAGGGGTTTACCACAACCAGAAGCTTTGACTGCTGAAATATTCATAATCTAGGTAAAATACAGAGCTGTGAAACGAACTAGGGGCATTTATAAAGAAGGACTGCCCAAGGAGCTTCATTGTATCTTCTCATTTTCCCCCAGAAATAAGCACTGGGAAATACAGTATGTTACTGTGCACAAGGCAGTGACCTCCACTGGAAAATGAGAAATGCCCAAATTTCCTACAACTTGCCTGGGAAGCAGCAGGTGATGACTGAAGTGCCTTTAGTACACAGCAGGTCTCCAAACATGCCCAGCTGCTCCCAGGACTGTGGAAAGGTGTCCAGCAGATGAGACCACGTCTCTGCATTGCCTCAGATGCGCTGTAGGAGAGGGCAAGGCCATGCAGACAGACACACAGACAGCTCTGCCCAGCCTCTTTCTCCCTCCCCTTTGTGCTCACCTCTGTATGCTGCAAACAGGAGCTGTTGCCCTCAGGACTGTGCTTTGGTTCACAATGATCCACAGCACAAGGAGCTCCTACAGCATATTAAGCAGTTTCCTTTTTCCCCCACTGCCTCTCTGTACACCCTGGAACAGCAGAGGTGGTGCCAGAAGCTCAACTGGGTGAGAGACAGGCCCAAGAAAAAGCCTGAGCAGCTTCTCCAAGCTGGACTCCACCTTGCTGGTAGTAGCAGCAGCACCAGGAACAGATGGGCCAGCTGGTCTCCAAAAGCTGTAATTGCCCTCTAAGCTGTGGCTCGGCTATGCTTCCTCATGTGCTGGGAGTAGGAAGCCACTGTCATCTTATGACAATGCTTATTTTGGTTATTATACTAGTGTGTTGCTGAGGCTCTCGTAGCCCGGTGACAAGCTACAACATAAAAATCCCTTCCATAAAATCTGTGATTCCATTGAGTCTTCAGTCCATCACTGGAAGGCAGCCAGCACCACCAGGCAGTGTTGCAGCTCTGTCATTTTTATAAACCACTCATAAGACATGCACCTTATTAAGTGCTTGGACAGTAATCCTAGTTTAAATTGATGGATGAACAAGGAACAGCAATTTGCTCTTGGGGAATATTTTCTTTGCTTTTCACCACAGGAAGGTGGATAGGAAAACAAAGTCACCCAAGTTGGAAACAAATAAATTAAACGCATTCAATTAGCTAATGGAGTGTCTCACAAGATGTTGCACTATTAGAAAATTAAATTAGGTCTTCCCAATATGCTGAGAGTCATTAACACTTTTTTTTTTTTTTTTTCAGAACCTGCCTGAAATATTCAGGGGATTATTTTCACCATTGGCTTTTTGCTTTCCTTGACATACCTTTCAGTCCTGATTCTCTTCAGATTCTCTTCAGTCTTGGAAACAGTGCTAATTTGTGAAAAGCCTTTTTAAGTTAAATAACTTTGGTGTAATTCATGAGTACGTGGAACATATTTCAGATTTTTTTAAAGGAACATAATGTCCTCAGAGATCAGCTTCACAAGCTATTATATGATTTAGTACCATGGGTTACAAAAGGACTTAGCTCAAGCATGTTTACTGGTGGCTTCCTATGCCTTTTTACAGCAAAAGAACAGAAAATAGAGAATAGAAACATTTTAAATTTGCAGCCTTGCCCTTGCAATGTCATTCCAAATGAACTACATCCAGCTTACGTTAGGTCCATTAACACCAGCGTGGCATGGCTGGGACAGCACCAGAGTGGCCAGACACACCTTGGTGCAGCACACCAGTGCTCTGCGTGGTGTGGTGGCAGAGACTTCTCATTCCCTTCATGCCATTCCAGTTGGAATGCTGCAGGGTCTGTGGTGAGGAAATGCACTGCATGATTGGTCACGTCTCTGTAACTCCACCTAGACCTCGCTGGAGAGATGGGAAGAAGGGACGAGGACATTTCCTGCGAGTACCTACCTGACAAGCACACCTATTTTCAGAGTGTGCTCCTTCCTCTCTGCCAGTGTATCTGACCTCACCCAGATCATGAGGTGGAGGGTCCCAAGCGCCCCCAGGCAAGCTAGAGGGGAGTCTGCAGGAAGCAGCAGTGCTCAGTGCTGCCTCTTGCTCTCAGTGGAACAGAACCGACCTGTCCCACGGGAAAACCCAAAGTCTGCATTAAAGTTAGCACAACAGTAGAAAACACAGGCAAAGTTCCTGGGCAAGGGGGTCAAGTTGAAAAAGAGCCAGCTAGGGACATAAAGGCACTTTTCTCTTTCACACCAAGAGTGTTTCTTTCCCGGGCAAATAAAAGACTCAGGTACATATGGAGACCCATTATCTCCATATGCTTAAAATCAAACCCTTTTCTGCATGAGATGTGGTATGCCCTTATGTAAGCAAATTATTTTTATCTGCTTCTAGCCTAATAGAGACTTGACTATTTTGAGAACTCATAGGTTTCATTGCTATGGAAACTAACTCTGCATCTTTAGGTCAGTCTTGCGATCTCTGATTTGCAGAGTCCACATCTAAGTTTTTTTTTTTTTTTT
>WAAG01093762.1:24196-43465 GCA_013390105.1 Tichodroma muraria
TTTTTTTTTTCTTTCCCATTGCCCTTTGTCTCACTCCTGAGTCCAACATTCTTTAAAGGAAAGAGAAATTGGGACATTAGCAATGCAATGCCAGGTTACTGGTTTAAATGTTGATGGGAAGTGAGGGGATTTACATTGATAGTACAGACAATCAACAAAAGACCATCAGCAAACAAGTCAACCTCATCCAGGGGTAAAAATCCCCATAAACAAAACCAGCCTCATACAGCTGTCCTCTCCTTGTTTCTCTTTTGCTTGAGTGAGTGAGCCAAAATGGTCACTGATGATCTGAAATGCTAAACAACTCTTTTCCAATCCTTAGATCAATAGTGGGAGGATTTATGTCTTGCATGGAGAAGGAGAACTTCCGCCACAGGGGTGACTGAGCTGGCAACAACTCAGTAAAACAGACTGGCCTCATCCTATGTTGGAATTTCTGCCTTACTATGAAATTATGGAGTTTTTCTCACTCTCATCTTTCTTCTTCTGCACAACTTCTTCTTCTCTGTATATACTGTAAGATGAGCTATTCTCATCTTATGGTATATCCAAGCTTGGACCAGAGACATTTCTGGGATGATACAGGAGGGGTAAACATCCCTGTAGGATAACGGATTTGACACACTTCAGTTTCTCTGTAGAAGTGACAGAGCTATAAGGTGCTTGCATTTCTTGTGGTTGCACTTTATTGGGAATGAAAAATTTGATTTTTTCAGAGGTAGTTCAAGGACCAATATATGCTGGTATTTCACGGTCTCAAAAAACTGTTCTGTGTAAGTCAACGTCACAGAGAATTCACATCCAGAACTTTTTTAAACTGCTGGAATTCTACTACTCTAGTAACACCAGAGGTTCCTCTTTGTTTTTCTTATTAAAAAAAAAATTGTCTCTTCAACAACGTAAAGGAATTATTTTGGTTGTGATATATACCCACACTTCTGCTCAGAATTGCAGTGCATTGTAAATTCTGCTGTTAAAAAGTTAGTCTTTTGGCAAATTTACTAAAAAGGCAGTGCCTGTCAATAAAAATGAAATATTTTCCTCCAAAATGCCGACACATATACCTGCTTAATACATTACTCCCTATTACAGCACATATAATCTATATATCCTAGGACAAATGTGCCTTGTCTCAGTGGTCTCATCTATAGGGGGAGTTCTGTCCACATTCTTCTTTGCTATTGTTTGTTCTTTTCAGTTTTAAGTCATTTATTGATTTTTTTTTCTCCTTTGGAATATGAGGCCAATCTCTTCTACTGGCTCAAAGATGGGTGGTTGGGTTGTTTGTTTGTATTTGGTTTCATTTTTTTACCCACAGACAATTAAAGTTGTATTCCTGTTAAATTGATGGTTTGGTTTTTTTACTGTATTCCTCCCCCCACCATTGTGAGTGAAATCACTGTCTCACTGTGCTCCCTTTTATTCAAGCCAAATATTAAGTATAGAAGATCATAGGCAAGCACTGAAATTTTTGGACAATCAGGATTATGCAATGGTGGAAAATGAGAAGAAAGCATTTTCTAAAGGATGAAGGGCATTCAGCTTCAATAACCAGGAAAATCCCACAAGTTTAATTCCTGTAATGGATGGCAGTGACACTCACTCTGCTTTATGGGATATTATTCCATAAAGGAATGCAACATAAACCAGTAGTTAAACTAGGACAGATGTTGCTGGAAATATTTAGAAGATGTTTACTTTATATGATTAGTGATCAAATATGCAATGTTCTTGGGTATGCCATCCTCATGACTTCCCACAAGACATAATATTTTCCTTGTTGGTAAAGAAAATAACTAAGTTGTAGGCAGCTTTTAGTAACTGAGATATTTTGGAATGGTGATGTAGCTGTTTAAGCATCCATCAGCCAGACCATCCCCCAACCCAACCACTTCCCTGGGCTTGTTCGACTTATTCCCTGCATACCTTAAAAATGTTTCCCCCATCTCCCAGTCACGCTCTCCCAGCCCAGCACTGGCACTTTTCCTGGTAGCTTTCCAATGAGGAACTTCCAACCTCAACTCCCTGGAGCAAGCTGTCTCTTCCTCCCAAGGAATAACCTGTTTCTCACTGTAGTTTACCGGGTCAATATCTCTGGGCTTGACTTAAGAAGTGAAAAGGGATTTTTTCTGACAAACGTGTGAAACTTGAAAATGGAGGTTTCCTTCACCAAGATCACAAAAGTTTCAGCTGTTGCAGCAAAACTGCTGCAACCTTCTCCAAGGAGATGCTTGAAGTCATTTAAAGAAAAAAAAATTAAAAAGCACTACAGTTAATATGCTCCTGTAAAATTAAAGCTGATTTAAGACTTCCTACACTCAAAGTTGCATAAATATAATCCCCTTTAGCTAATCAGGTGAGTTGTATGTAGAATGTACTCAAATTCTCTGTTCTAGATGAAAAAAGACTGAGCAGCTGCAAGAAAGGGAGGTGTGATCTCTGCCTTCCTTTCTCTTCAAGCCTCTCCCACCTTCAGACCCAAAGCAGATCCTATTGCTCTGAAGCAGGGACCGAACTGAAAAATCATAGAATTTTTTAAGTTGGAAAAGGTAATTAAGATAACCAAGCACAACGATTAACCCAGCACTGCCCAGTCCACCAGTAAAACATGTCCTCAAGTGCCACATCTACATGTCTTTTAAATACCTCAGTTTTTTGGTGACTCAATCATTTCCCTGGGCAGCCTGTTCCAGTGCTTAAGTAACCTCCCTGTGAAGAAATGTTTCCTAATATCCAATCTAAACCTCACCTGGTGCAAGTTAAGGCCATTTCCTCTTCTCCTGTCACTTGTTACCTGGGAGTAGTGCCCCGCCCCCACATTGCTACCATCTCCTTCCATTGCCCTCCTCTGAACTTGCTCCAGCATCCCAATGTCCTTCCTGAAATGAGAGGTCCAGAACTGGACACAGGACTCAAGGTGTGGCCTCACCAGTGCTGAGTACAGGGGGACAGTNCTTCCAGCAGATGAACACTCCCACCCAACTTGGTGTCATCTGTGAACTGACTGAGGGTGCACTCAATCCCCTTGCCCAGGTCATCAGTAAAGACATTAAACAGGGCTGGCCCCAGTACTGAGCCCAGGGCGACACACTGGTGACCAGCTGCCAGCTGGATGGAACTCCCTTCACCATCACTCTCTGGGCCCGACCATCCAGACGGACATCCAGTTTTTTTACCTAATGAAGAGTGCACCCATCCAAGCTGTGAGCAGCCAGTTTCTCCAGTAAAAGGCTGTGGAAACTGTGTCAAAGTCCAGGTATACCACATCCACAGCCTTCCTCTCATCCACCAGATGGGTTACCTTGCCACAGAAGATCAGGCTGGTCAGTTAGGGCTTGTTTTTCATGGATCCATGCTGGCTGGGCCTGATCCTCTGGTTTGTCCTGCACCTGCCACATACAGTTTTTCATGATCTCTTCACTGGTCTCTGTTCCTCTGCCCTCCCTGTCCTTCACCACTTGCTCGACACCATTATTGTCCTGCCTGCCCCCAGTGATGTGTGGCTTCTGCGCCCTCCCATCCCACTTTCCTGGAATAACTGCCTTGACATTGTCCCAAGGCCAGATTAATTGCTTTTTTTCTTTCTTAAGGAATAATGGTCGATATCACTTTCTTGAAGCCAAAAAGCAACACTCTTTTCCCCATTTCATTCTTAATATGTACTCCTATGTTGATAAACTGCTCTTTGGTCTCTTACCTCCCATCTTCCCTCCTTTTTTTGTTCCCTACCCATTGCTCAATGACCTCCAGCCTCTGGGGCACCAGGGCCAGCATTAGAGCAGGGATGCACAGTGGGATGTCACCACGCAGGGCTGCAGCTGCAGGGAGGGAATGTCACAGGCCATGGCTGGACCTTGTGCTTGGAGTTTGCCATACAAGGGTGTTACCCTCTGCTACAGCAACAGGTCGTGTCCCCTCAGTTCCTCAGCCTCTTTCATCTTTTTCCCCTGCCTTTTGTTCTGCTTTCCAACACTAAGCATGAAGCTGGAGCAGCCAGAAAGACAACAGCTGCCATTTTCCAAGTACCTCTCCTACGTATCTATCCATCATGGGGATTGAACATTTTTGCTTTACTGTTTACAGAACCTTTCTGGCCAGTAGATGATGGCTGGTGAGGGAAGCTTGATTCTGGAAGAGATGAAGCTCTGTGCTGGGGTGGAAAGGCAAAATATTGGAGAGAGCCCTGTATACCAGACAAACAGCAAGACTTCCTCAGACTCTTACCTCTTAAATGTTCATCTGCTAAACACATTGCTTTTATTTCATTTACAGAATCTTACCCTGCTCTGAGGCCTTTTCTATAGGTGTTTGCTATGGTATGGTCATAAACAATTCTTGTCATCAGCCTGAGGGCAGAGAAATTCATACAGCTCTTATACCACTGCAATCCCATTGACTTCAGGAGAATTACTTCCCATTACAGCTAGTGAAATCAGAATGAGTAAATATGCCATTTCTCTGCTCTTCACCATTAACACTGTAATGCTCACTGGAGTAGTCAGAGAAGGCTGGAGATTGACTCTTACTTGACTCTGTATAACTTGTGTGATGTGCAGGGTGTCCTCTTTCCACTGAGAACCAGAACTGCTCTGACAAAGTGAAGAGCCAGTGGCGGAATAATTAGGGGCTATCTATTTTTACTATCAATTTGGAAATACTTTGTAAAATTTTCTCTTTCTGTTGGGAATCAAAGCATTCAAGTCATTCAGTCACCCAGGGAAGCCTTTCATCTTGATCTTATAGTTGGGAAAACTCTGAGAAACAGACATCTTAAATAATTTGTCTTTGGCCATAGATGTGGAGGAGACAGAAATAGTTCCGTGTTCTGTATTGATGCTTGAATATATTTAACCACTAGACCACCCTTCTTCATCACTCCTAAGTGTTTAATTTAGACACCAACATACGAAGGCAACAAAACCAATGAAGTTCAGTTTCAGATCCACCATGGATCAGACACAAAAAGCTGCCAAACTGCACCCAGCCATTACATGGCTGCTGTAGGAAAGGTTGGCAATAATCTCCCAATGCAGAGGTCATTTACAATTGCATACGATGGAGATACTTCCTGGACGGGCTGTGAGTTATTCTGGAAGAGGAAGAGAAAGGATCTGTCAAAGCCAGACATGTTCTGAAGACACATCCTCATAAACAGACCCAGGAACCACCAACCCAGGCATGTGCTAAGTGGATCTCAAGGTCACAAATGCCTTGGGGAGCCCCTGCTGGGTCTATCTGACTGCCTGTTTTTCTCCATGTGTATTAATAGAATAGCTTATCCCATATTTTTAATCCAGAAGTTACTAATGACAGCCTTTCCATTTCCAATTTTAATGCATTTTTTCCTGGCATTTTCCTTTAAGACAAGAAGGAATAATGAATTTCTCAATAATTAACATCTCACAGTTCTTTGTGATGAAGAGGTGATGTACTTTTTTAGCAACTTCTCTCTCCACAGATGTAATCAAGGCTAGTGATAAGGTCAAGGGGGTATTCTGGGCTCTGCCTATGTACTCAGCTTCATCTATTCAAGAGAGCAGCAGCAAAATGGCTCAGAACAAGGACATCTTCTGAGATGAAGGTGGCAGTTCGAGCTCACAGCTGTCATGTCTCACTATGCACAGTGTTGTGTCCAAAGGAGAAGTTTGTTTTCCCATCTCCACACTCTCAGCTGCACACTCGTTCAAAGCTTCAAGGTTTTCTGTTCAAGACCTGGAATATATTTGTGTTTTAAGCAATGAACTAACAAAATTATTTTCTTGCCTGTGCCTTCTGCTGCTACATTTTCAGCAATGAACATACCTTCCATTTTTGACTAAAGTAAACAGATTTCATCTACCCTTCTCAGTCCCCTCCTCCAAGTTAGAAATGTCAGGAATTACAATTGCTGACACTGTGCTTGCTGCAGGACTACCAAGAACTGGGGCTTTGGTACAAGCAGAAATTTGACCTGCTGTTTTCTCAGCCTTCAGCTGAGGGAAAGAGGATGTTGTCTCTCTCATAAAGGGGTTTCGCAAGGAACCCACATAACCTGTTCTCAGCCACTGCTGGTTTGTCATTTGAGTTAAAATTGCAAGTAAATGAGTAGGGATTAACTTGGCTTAACTAAATGCTTCTACTTAAAAAAAAAAAAAAATCACTAAAACATGGCAGCTCAAGTTTCTCTCATTTCTTCTGTCACTAACTCATGACTTACAGGCTGCCCCGTAGCAAAACCATGGAAGTTGAGATTTAATATTTGCAGCAACTGATTTGCACAGGCTACAACAAATGCATTTGCAAATTTGCAGAAGAGAATAAAGAGTCAAAACCAGGTCAGTCCCTTTGTTTCCACTGCAGTTTTCACTGTTGCAAAAGGCAGTTCAATTTTATATAATCACAACAGCAAGCAGCTATAACAGAATACATTAAAACCACATTTGTTCAATAAAAGAATGCCATTTCACAAAAGGTCATGCTTTCAGTTTTGAGGAGACTGCTAGTCATTTGCTTAAATGCCAATATATCATATCACAAAACCTTTGACTTCTCTATTCCCTAGCTGCCTTAGCTACAAAAATGAGGCAAACAGTATTTACCTACCTTATCAGATGCTGAAATACTTGGCTATAAATTAAAAATACATACTACTAAATATTTTAAATGAGGCACATGCGAAACAAGACATACAGTCCATAAAGTGGGTAACATATGGGAAATGCACTGTTAGGAGTCTCCTTGGGAAAAACAATAGTCTTGGTAATTATGAGTTTTAGCAGTTTACATAATTGTGCACAACATTCCACGGCATTTACTTGGAAGCCAGCTAGTTCGTACTAAACTTCAAATACTTAAAGACAACCCAGCATTTCAGGGAGTTTCTCCTCTCCACCTGAATGACTGCAGCCCTGCAGCCCGTTCCCAGTGACAGAGAGACGAGCATCACCATAGATACACACTTCTTCATGATCTCGCCCATAGCTCTAAAGAGCTATTCCCCATCATTTTAGCCTGCACTCTGTAAAGATTCCAACGTATCTGAAAGGTGACTTTTATGCTAGAATAAAATTTGTTTTTAGCCCAGGGATAAATTTATTGCATCATTAAACCTGCAACCTCCCCTTGAATACAGGAACCTACCTTTTTGTCCATTTGCCTCTTGGGCACTTAGTTAATGAAGGGGAAGAATTTTGCTGATTGTATTGGCTGGATTTTTTGTCTTTTTAAAATATTGTCCAAGCAAAAAATATGAATTCTCATCAGTCCAGGTATATGGAGAGAAGTATGGTACTGCCTGGAATACTAATTCTTCTCTTTTTTTATCCTGCATAATATTTAAAAAAAGCCAGGTTTCTGTATTTCAATATTACTACTAAGAAGCACCTGTAATTATGATTACTTTTTAAGGAACTATTTTTTAACAATTTACATGTTTTCCAAAGAAACCACTCAAATTTAATGCATGGGTAGTCTCACCTTTAAAAAATTCACCTCTAACGGATCATTTTTATCTCAGAAATTGGGGAATGCAAAAGTAGGTTTCCTTCTCTATATTACAAAAAACAAGCAGAAGGAATGGGTTTTGCTAGCTGGCACACCTAGTAACTCCATAAAGGACACCTGAAATTCCTCAAATGTGCCATCATGAGGAGGTTGTGCTTTTGGAGTTTCCACCTGACCGAGCCCTGCAGCTTGGGACAGGCAGTTCATCATTCTCAGAAGCAATCTATAAGAATTTGTCACTTAAGTTCAGTGAATATGCCCACTTCTGCATGTGCTCCATGTCCTTTGAACAGGCAGAAGACAGAACAGGTCTAAAGATGAGAAGGTGTGAAAACAATACTAAGTGAGAGAAGATGACCGCCATGGAAAAAGATGAGAACAGAAGGGCCCAGAACCAAAAGCAGAGGGTGGAGAAAAATGCTGCAAGGCAGGAGGGGACAAGAAGGAAGCTGGAGAGGTAGAGGTCAGAACTGAAGAGGTTCTTAATCAGTCCTCTCTCACACTTTGTTTCAGAATTTGGCAATGAAGAGACATCTCTTGAGCCTCAACATGCCTCTGCTGTCTAGCTAACAGCTACAAAACCCAACAGAGAAATGTATTTTTTCTCATTCACCTCATATTCCGCCTTTACACACTGATTTCTGAAACCTTGGTTTTAATTTCAATTTTAATTTTAATTCTGCTTTTCAGTGTAATAAAAAATCCCTACTGTAGCAGCATTAAAAGACAATCGGATCTGAGTGCTGAGCGAAGTACAAGAGGAGTGCAAATAATCAACAAAGAGTTGACAACCTAGAAATTCTGGTCCCCTTACAGGATAACTGCTGTGTGGATATAAAATCTTTGTCCTATCAGTTATGCACAGGCTTCTTTTTTTTTTTTTGCTGATGAACATCTTAAACATCAATTATCCATGTAACTTGGGAAAAAAAATCATAATAGATGCTCTCTTTCTTGAGGCAAATTTTGAGAGAAAAGTAGTGCTCTGAGTGGCAAAATATTCAAACAAAAGCATTGATTATATCTCTGTTATTGATATGAGCTTTTAAATGGCATATGATACAACCAGATTGGTTCAGTAACAAAACAGGTTTAGAGCTGGATGGTAGCTGAGATTTTTCTGTTGTTTTTTATGGCTAAGGATAGCCAGATGGATAAGGATTTTATTATAGGTATTGGCAACTTAATGCTGCTGAAAGCCTGACACATGACGCATTGACTCAAAGTTGGAACATTAGATTTTCAACATTAAATTCAAGCAAATTTTTCTGAAACTGCAGCCTGGATGTGCCACCATGGTTTGGTTATTATCTACCTCAAAAGAAGAAAACCCACAAACATTGGTCATTACTCCCTCTGAAGTGACCAAGGCGAGTGAAGAGCATTCTCCCCAAGGGAAGAGCCAGAATTCTTGCAAACTCATGCGTGCAAACACACATGCTGAGCTCTGCTCCCCTGCACACCCTGTCGCAGCCAGGTCACAGAGCACACTGCCCTCTTCACATCAAGCAGCCTGAAAAACAAGCTTTTACTGTCAATATTCTGCTGCCTTCCAGTCCCATCTCCAGACCAGGAAGAAGCACTCCAGTAATCCCCAAACCCCACACTGCAGATGAACCTCTAACACACATGTGATTTGTTGAAAATACATGCATGTATTCATCAGTTAAATCCATAATTTCTTAATTCAGGTATGAAAATGTTGTTGGCTTGGAATACATGAACCAAAGTGATAGAGCTGGACATGAAAAATCTCCAAAGGAGTCTCCCATGGGTGATATTTATCTGTGTTTCTTCATTTGTACCATAGACAAAAGGAGTCATTTACATTCCTGAAAGGTCTTGTCTCAGCAGTTTCCCTTCTGAGACAGTAAATGGAAAGAGGTAACTCATCTGTTTGTGGCCTTCCAAAAACTTTATAAGCATGGCCAGGTACCTGCCTGGGAAAGCTGGCCATGTTATTATATCAGATATGCCAAAATCTACATGAGGAAAAAAATACCATAGACCAAGGGGGGTTAGCAAAGAAAGAATTCTGGCCAGTAAGACAACAGAGTAATTTGATCCACGTGCTTTGCACAGCACGACATGTCATTATTAACACAAAGGATAAAAAACTTCACCATTAGTATCACTCAATCTGCAGTGATTAAATATCTCCCTGGAGTTTCTCTTCTCATCAGAACAAGAATTCTTCCTAAATTTGGCCCCTATCTCTTAGCCAGCGTCACATCAGACCTTCTCCAGTAACACGGATTTCAACTGGAATAGTGAAAAGCAGCTATTATCTGAGTCCCTACAGAAAGTCCACCTGAGCTGAGCCAACTGCAGCAGTCAGCTCAGAGAAATGACCAGAAGCCTTCCGTGCTTGAGGTACAGCAGACAAGGTCAACATTTTCCTGACTAATAATGGATTTGAGACAGGAGGCATTAGAAATGAGGTAGGTTTTGGACGCTGCATCCACCAAACCCAGGATCTGCTTGGCTTGTGGTATTCCCAGCACTCAGCAGCCCAGCTGGAAGCCATAAGCACCATAGGCTTGAGCTTGTGACATCACTGTGGCACCAAGCACATTTGTCACAGAGTAAGACAGCACAAATACAGCCTGTTAGCCAAGGGAGTTTATGGAACAGCCAAACTGCTGGCTGCAGGTTAAGCTTTTTTTGCAGGTTAAGCTTTCTTGTTTTGTTGGAATGATCACATTTTTCAGCTGCAAAGAATTTATTTTAAAAAGAGAGTCATTGTCGTTATCATTGGTTACACTTGTGTGTCAGAACACCTAAAAATTAATTTTTGAAACACACATAATTCTTTCCAACTCTTCTTCGGTTTTCTAAAGGGCCTGAGGTTTCTGGTTGTAAATTTTACTCAACAGTAACTCAACCCTCCTGTGAAACGTGCAAAAATTGCAGAAAGCAGTTTGATAAAGGAAAGCACATATTTAACCTCAGTGAGACCAGCCCCTGGGAATAACAGCATTTTGTACCACAGCACGGGCAGTCTTGTGAAAGAGAAATGAATCAGCCACGTACTCTGCCTCGTAGCCTCATGGAAGCAGCACTGAACCACTGGCTGAGGGGCCAGCTTTTCACCTTATTATACCTTTGGGGAAGAGAAATTACTACAGTTGAGGCATTTTGCAGTGTGCTAAGAGGTTTCACAATCCCTGGGCAGACAGAAATGGTGAAAGAGCCTAGACCCATCAAGTTCATGGAGTAAACCATTGCTCTGCTCGTGTGTCCCTGGCAGCCACCACCCGCTGGCCTGCACTTGGGCTGCCCTTCCCTGTGCCGAGAGAGAGCAGCGCTGCCCATGCAAGAAAGGGGGATTTATCTGGGGGGAAGAGAAAATGCTGTAGCCCAGATATTAGATCTGAGGCAGAAAGGCCAAGCCTAAGCCTAGAGCTCTGCTGCAGCTCTGCAGACAGCAACACAGCTCATGGGAGAAAACCGTCTCCTACCTGACAGAGAGGCTGTGGCTGGCTGGCTCCTCAGAAGAGCTGCTTTAGAAGAGACCCATCTCTTGATTTCAGAGCCTGAAGGTTCACGTTCTGCTCATGACCTCAAGTGAGAAATGCACAGAGAATCAGTCTTAAAGCTCTACTTAAGTCTACTTTATGTTGACCAGATAGAAGTCAGCTGCTCAGCAAAACAGACTTCTGCCAGGTTCTTTATGCCATTTCTGGATGGCACAGCGTCAGACCTATGGTAAAAAATGCTTTTGATTCAAAGTTCATCTGTGTAGTTGGTCTACGGGTAATTCCAAATTGAATTTCTACTGTACCAGAAAGCATGGGGTGCCAGCAGAAGTGAAAGGCAGAAGACAGCTCTATTCCTTCTGCTGGTCAAAAGGCACAGTTTTAATAGCTTCCAGTTCCTTTGGGTGAGGGAAGCTAGCTGCAAAGTAAGTCACAGAAACTAAAGATTTGCTACACTTCATGTATAACTGAAATAATACACTGCAAAAGGTATAAACAGTCACAAGTCTTCAATCGTAGAAACGTGTGACCAAAATAACTGAGAACAAGTCACACTGAAGTAGAAGTTTGAAAAACAAATTTGAGGTTGATATAGTTAATGTAATTTTTTTTAAATCAACAAGATGACCAAGTACCAGTGGCACTCCAATGTGCCAAACACAGCACAGCTCAAGTGATTACTACTACTTTAGTATTACCTACTGACTTTTTTTTCCTATATGACGGCTAGTGTGAAATCTCAATCTCATGAGAGCAAAAAAAAGTTCTGAAAGAGGAAGACAGCATTTTCTTACTCTCTGTTGGTGGCACACAGCCACATTTCTGTGCACAAGACAGCAGTTTAAAAAGACATGTGGGCTCTTGTCTTCTACCCAGTCAAGATCATTAGGGTTTGATTTAAGACGTCTGAACTCCTGGGTGTACTCAGCTATTAAGGCATGATTTGACCTTGATTTCCAAGCAGTCATTGCTCTAAGCCTCTGCATTCTTCTTTGAATTGTTCCACCTCTTTATAGATTTTTCCAGCTGACCCTTTTGATCCTATTTGAAGAAGCTGTGTGGGGGCAGTTCATTGCATGGAGGAATACTAGGCCTGAAGAACAACAGCTGTACCTCCAGCAGAAGTTAGAAAAACTTCTATATGGCAGTGTTTTCCTTTTAATTCCTACGGAATTGCCTTCTGAGTGCAAAATATGCTTAGCAGTTCATCTTAATTCTCTGATGACTTTGCCTTTCCCCAGCCAGCAGGACAGCGATTTTGCAGCTGCTGCTACTGCACCTCATTTATCAGCAGCTTCCCTTGCCGGTGCTCGGAGCACTGACAATTGTGCTCATAATTCACACAGAACAGGGACTCCACTCTGGAAGGAAACAAGAGCTACACAATGCCCTTCTGCAGCTTTCACAGCTGTGGGAGATACTTGGATGAAGTGGTTCCTGCTCCTGCTGATGCCCACTGCCAGCCCCACGTCCCTGATGATGCTCTGCCAGGGAGCAGAGTGAAAATAATGGAAACAGAATGGATGTATTGTGCAATTTTCCAGGAGTTACTCCTCTTCTTAGCATGGTATTAAGGTCAGAAATAACAGCTACCCTCACAGGGTGCTTCTGTGGTGAGGAAGGGAGAAATTAAAATACATTTCCACAGGTTACCTTAGACAGTCTCTGGCAGAATAACAATCAGGTCCAATAAAAACATCATGAACAGCAAATAGAGTTTGCAAAGCTGAGCTATTTGATGCCAATCTAGAGCTAGGCAAGCAATCTGAAACCAGCTTTTACACTAACTGCAGCTGGGAAAAAGGAGCAGGATTGGCACTGGTCCCACAAAACACACATTTTGGTATGATAGCCAGCTGTAGCTCTGGTACTCCACCAGCCCTTCAGGGGGCAGCTTTCCTGTTACAGCTACACTGAAGTAATGGGGAGGCAATGCTGGAAGGGGGGGGTGGTGCTTCTCCTTCTCATCCTTACACTCGGCTATGGATTCTCAAGGCATCACAATAGCAGCTCTCATCTGACCCCTGCTGCAAGCAGGTGGGTAAGGGCATATTTCCACCTTTGGAAACACAAGGGATCAGCGGCAGACTGGCTTAACTAAGGTGAAACTCACTGCCCCAGATTCCCATTTCACCACTGCTTTAAGCAGACTTCAGTGAAAGGGGCAGTCTTCCCTGCTGCAGCCACTTCCCTTGTGCTGGCAGGAGCACCTGCACTGGGTGATAGCTGAGTGATCCAACCTCATCCTCATCATGAGCACAAAGATCAAATACCGTTTATTGGCTGGGTGAGGCTCTGAGCAACCTGATCTTGCTGAAGATATCTCTGCCCATGGCAGGGAGGGGTTGAACTACAAGACCTTTTACAGGCCCTTCTAACCCAAACTATTCTGGGATTTTATAAATACTATTTCTATAGCAGGCACCCAGCCTTCTCTTTCTCTTACTGTCAAACATTGCATTTCTTCCCCTTGACATGGGGGAAAAATCCAGGCTCCAACTGGGTTTGGCATTTGCTATCCTTCAGAAACTGGTGGTGCCTCTCAGGCATTCACTTTTACAAGAGCCATTACTTAATCTCAAGCAGCAGGAAGAAATCATTTAATGGCCTTTGTTTTGAGACAGTTTGCATGCTTGTCTAATTATCCAAAAGGCACCTTATCCCCAAGGGGATTCACCATCTCCAGCTACCCAGCAGCTGGCCAAAATCAGCCACTTCCCCAACAGCAACAGCCAGGATTGCCATGGCAATTTATCCCCTTAGAGAATGACAGTCACATCTTGTCTGGTCATGGCTGCTTTTCATGTTTGGATTCTCACCACATGGATTAAAACAAGCAGCACCAAAACTGAATCAGGAACTCAGACAGTGGTACAGAGTCAAACGGCATATGCATATATATTTTTACTTTTTTGCACATTTTTATATTGCCTCCTACCTCTATCCTTTCACATAGTTTAAAGCCATAACACTGGCTGCGTTATTTCAGCCCATATGCCTAATTCCAAGAACAAACACATTATATCACTGTCCTCTATATTAAAATGGACAGATACAAACGTGCTGCATTGCCACAGCACAGCATCATCACAGATACCTGCACGCCAGTGTAAAAACTAGCTGTTTCTGTAAAGCAGTAAGTTTACATCTTGTAATCCATACACTGGCCTCAAAGAAGGAACTCAGAGATTTTGATCTTTCACTTTATCTTTCTGAAAACTATCACTTCCCTTGGGTGATTACTGACTCCTGCTATGTTTCCTTAAGTGCTGCTCAGCTGCTTGTCATGAGTTAGTTTTCCCCACATAAGTCATGCATCTAAAGCAAAAAATAGAGATGCATAACAGCAAAGAAGCAGGTGTTCAGAAAAGCAAAATACATTTATTTGGCAGCATCCATGCGGCAGATATTTTACGTAAACTAGCCTTATAGGCGGAATTGTAATTGTACACAGTATATAAGAATGAACACATTTTCTCTTTTTAAATTTCACAAAAGATATGTCTGAATGCCGGGCACGATGCCTCTGACTCTTTAAAGCAATCGCCAGGAAGGGGAAAGGGAGGTGTATGCATCCGCCCAGCTCAGCTTGGCCAGTAGGACTGTTGTATGATGGAGACATTATTTGAGGACTCAGAAGATCAGATACTAACCTTTGACACAGAATCCCTGCGTACCTTTGGCCAATTGCCCCATCCTTCCGCAATGAGCAGTGGCAATAACCAGAATGCTGAGAAAACAAGCAGGAGCTGATTTTATGATGAGCCACAGACACAGGGTGAAAATTCCCAACCAGCCACCAGTCAAGCTTAGTCAAGAAGCAGGAATGGTTAATCAGTGTGGTCAACCCAGCATGGCACTGAGATAAAGATGTGTAACAAAGTGAGTAGAACAGGTTCAACGAATCCAGAGATGATCTCACTGCCACTGCACAGTGCTGTGCTGCACGGACAAGCTGTGCTATCAGGATGCTCTATGCTATACATCATTGCAGAGTACATAAAGCTGCATTTAACTCAAGCAAGTCCAGCATGCTGTAAAGTTCACAATCATATTTCAACCTCAGCTACAATGCAACCCAGCTCTGCGTCACAGCTCAAAGAAGGGCAGCAGTGTGCACTTTGGCAGCCAACCATCATCAAACTCTTGGAATTGTCACATGGCAAAGGGCAGGCTGGTGCTGCAGTGACTTCACCCCAGACCATTAACATCTTTGTTCTTTTTAGCACAGTCCTCAGTTGTTAAGAAAAGAATGGCACTTAGCAACATGCAGTGAGACCAACTGCAGGTGCAGATTGCTGCTTGGATTCAGCGGGACAGCAATTCCTAGGGAGCTCTTCTTCAAGAGCTTTGCCTCCTGGGTGGGACCATTCAGCTCTTACCTCTCCAACTAGGCCAAGATTTAAAATCTCAGCACTAACTGCAAAGCCCATATGAGCCTTTTTTAGGGCTGGCAGAGCAGTTGCTGGCCACAAAAATAGACATGCCAAAAAAGTTTGGTATATTTAGAAAAAAAGAGAGAATACTAATTTGAAGTGAAGCAAGGCAGGGTGGAGGAAAACCAGTTTCCCTGCAAAGTTTAGTATGACCCCAGGGATGAACTAGTTAGATTAGGTCCTTTGCAGCAATATAGTCTAAACATCACCAGGCTCAGGACAGGAAGTCTTGTGAAGACAAGAACAGCATTCTCTAACTACCAGCTTGCCTATGTATCAAGAGCATCGGCACTTGCACTTGGGAAGCCACCAGAGCTTATTTAATTCAAACATACAATAACACACTGCTACTCCTGCAGCCACTCCCAGCAGCCAACGAATTACCTGCGAGACTCAGAATCTATTTAGCAACATTACAAATGGGCTTTGCATCTTTTACTTGTGGTGTTTACCCACTCCTGAGCAACAGGAGAGACTACTGCATTCTTGTGGGAAGAAAATGGCACACGGCAAACCAGAGGCAGCTGTCTATCTTTGGGGTGCAGACACGGCCCGGTGTAACACCAATGGTTTAAACACCAGAGGCCTGACAAACTCACCTGGAGCACCGGTGGTTATGTCCCAGCTGTTCTGGCACAGCTCAGTCCATGGCTTTGGCAATGGCAGCAGGCTGGCATCCAGAGGACCCTGCTCAACGCCTTGGGGTTCAGTCACCCTTTCCGCGTTAGGGACAACAGATTGTGACAGGAGACTGCCAGAAGTGTAATTGCAGTAACAAAAGGGGAAAGGAAGAAAGTTAGCTTTCTCTCAGTGCTAATTCCGTTCCTGTTTTATCCTCCCCATCAAGCAGCCTGCTCCCAATATTCCTGACCAACAAGGCCACAATGCAGAACTAGGCTCTCTTCACCCACACGGTGAATGGGCTGCAATGGTGCAGGCAGCCCAGGAACCTCTGCTCCCCAAATCAAAAGTTAAGGCATGGTTTTTCTATTAGAAACAAAATTAAAGCACTTGCACTATGACTGCAGTGTTCTTACATGAGTCAGTCCCTTAAAGAGGGCAGGAAGAGCTGATAGAATGGTTTGGAAATGTGATTTTTAATTTCACATTGCTTTCAAAGAAGTTGTGTTTCAAGGTCCAAAAAGCTGCATGTTGTACAGAATGACACAACTAGTTCAACAAAATACATTCCCCTATATTTTTCAAAGCTAAAGTGAACAGTTTTAGATTTGTCCATTCTGAGGATAACAGTTTCTTGTGCAGATCTTAAAAAGAAAAAAAAAAGTGATGCAATACTGTAGAAAATGAAAATTAAAACATCTATGTGACACAAAGAAAACACCTCAGGCTCATTTTGCCCAAGGAAAAAGAGATGAGGTAGCAAAAGAGAGCTAAAATGCTAACGTTACAGACATATTTGAAACAAAAATTTTGTTATATGCAGGGTTGGAATTCAATCCAACAGAAAGCAAAACATTTTTGTGAGTCAAAATACCCCAGCCCTTGGCACTATGGCACTCTTATCAGAACACACAAACCCACTCTAGGATGATCTCAAGTAGACCTAAGTATCGCTTCCATATCCACCACATCCACGACCATTTCTCTGTTCATAAGAGGAGCTTTAGTTCTTGGTGAGAGACTCATCCCTCAGGCAAGTCTGCTCTCTCTCAAACACCATTTTGTCAGATCACAGTGGAATCTCTTTTGCAGCTCCAAATGGAAAAAAAAAATCCAGTTTATGAGATTATATTTGAGTACTTGACTGTCACTCCTAAGCTCTTCAGCCATGTGTTGACCTTTAGGATTTTGAGACAAAGTGCTATTTTACTTGTACCGCTTAAACTGTTTTAGCTTTGGGATTGTGCCAGACAGACAACTGTCTGCAACTATTATAAGAGTAATTTTCCAGCGTGTGGATTACTAGCATGTGTCCACTTAAGCTAATTTTATATAGGATCAGAAGCCTTACAGGTCACACTCTCATGGTTTGGCACTTGGCTTCATGCCCTTTATATCCTAAATCCTGTTTTGTATGTTTAGTCCTGATTGAGCTCTTCAAAGGTGTAAGTACAGAAAACCAAAGGATATGGTGCACAGGTGATCAGAAGAAAACTTTGCTATATAACTTTTTCAAATAGAGAGAAAACTAGGGAGAAAGATTGGCAGAACTTTGGCACAAGACTTAGTTACTTTGTGTTTTACAGCTACTTTTACAGCAGTAAACACATAGCTTGTGTTTACTGCTGTAACCTTGAAACCATTTTTATACATGAGGAGAACTCCTCCATCAGGTCTGTGATCCTCCTTGCCACTTACAGAAGCAGGAAAATAGTTTAGTTGTTTGTTCACTGTTAGCATTTGTCTTATTTCTAGTCAAATCTTATGAACAAATCATGGAATCTGTCCTCAGAGTTTGAGGATTTTTCAAGTCTAGGTATTATTTTCTCCTTTGCAGCTCTCAGTTCTGAAAGCTCTTTGGCCACCCTATCAGCCATACCATGTAAGTATCATTAATGCAAGTCTTCACCCTTTCCCAGAGCTTGGCTATTTTATGTCTGCCAGCCTCTGCATTGCCCTCTTCCTAACCTGCCAGCATCCTGAACATTTGGATTTTGAGAGACTGCCTAAGTGCCCTTCAAAGAGAAATTCAACCAGCTGATATGATCAACAGTTTAACTACAATTTTTTTAAAGTAGTGAAATCAGAGCAGAGGAGTTTCACGGAGTCTTACAAGGCCTGGATAGAAAAACAGGTTGGTGAACTGCACAAATCACCAAGACAGTCCAATGGTTCACAAGTATCAAGGAGGTCAGGGACTGGAGCAGTCTCACTCCTGTTCTGTTCCTAGCTGGTGTCTCATCTCTTCCCTTGCCCCTTGGAGCCAAATTAAACATGCTAACCCAGCAGCACTTCTATTTTTTTTTTGCAAACACATTTCACCTGTCTCTGAGGGACCCAACGCACAGCAGAGCAAGGCACGGAATAAGCAGCTTGCAGATGCAGCTGGTATGCCAGGAGGAAAGAACACAGGTAACTGCATTTTCTCCTCACTCTCAAGTCCCTGATGCCAAAGTTCCTGGGCTTTTTGCCTTACTTTCAATCCTTGTAAGCCTGACCAACAAGCAAACATTTCAGTCTATAAGTAAGAAATGCTTAGACCCTACAAATCAGACTAACTTAGACCTGCTCAAAGAAGAACAAATACAGTTGATCATCTCATTTCTGTTTTTATTTCTAAGCAAGGACTTTCCAATAAGCTTCAGAACACTAAATAGAAAGTCAGGTCATGGAAGATCTGTGAGAAATTAAGAGTCCTCTTTATTCGAAACAAAATCAGATCAAATGCACTAACCATTTCATAATCTAGTAGACATGAAGGGTCACACATGTCCTGTTCATTTGAGCTATTTTAAAATAAGGATTTATTATCTAATAGCAACACACTTTCCAGGTAGCTCAAATGCTTATGGAAAGAACTAAGTACCAGCCACACAGGTGTGTGGAACCTCTACACCACCTATTCCAACAGTCACTGTCTATATTTTTTGCCTGTATTTTTCACACTCTAAGAGCTCTTGTTTACATGTAAGTGGGGTAAAGCTTCCAAGGATAACAAGAGTGTTGAACCAAGTTCCAAATTTCGTGCAGCCTTCCTGTTGGACACTTGTAACAGTTACTTACTTTGCTAATGGGTTATCTAATAGCCCATGTGCTGTTAGACTTCAGCTACAACAATAACAGCTATTTCAGAAGCTTTAAAAAGGAAGATACCAAATACCACTTCCGTTGATTTCAGAAAGTTTATTGCACCAACTGCCGCAAAGAAATTGACCAAAATGATAGCGTACATAAACAACTATAAGAAAAAA
>WAAG01093763.1:5508-17033 GCA_013390105.1 Tichodroma muraria
TTTTTTTAGTTTTCATCATTTAGCAACAGTTGTTTGCAGTGCAGATAGTCTATTTTCACTTTATGCACAGAAGACCGAATTTTGCATGTAATTTTATAAGCATCATGGACAATAAGGACAAGCAAATATATTTCATTGTGCTCTGAAGGATTAAAACCTACATTAACTTCGCTGGGGGTTCCAGGTCCCAGTGCTGTTAATACTGGTTTTGTGACAGGACTATCCATATGGTTTATTCTGAGTTTTTCTAGCCTGTCACAAAACCTTTTGACCCACGGTAAACACTTTTTTTCTTGACACAATTCTTGACGTCATTGAGATTATTATATAAAAGTCATCCTGTCATCTGGTAGTACTTAATACCCAAAAATAGTTAAAAAAAAAAAAGACTTAAGGGTAGTCTTGGTACCAGTCAGAAGGGCTCAGTTTCACACACAGCCTAGGTGTTGCAACATAAATACACCACTCAAGCAAAATAAACAGGAATGTAATATTTCTAGGCCATCTATAGAGGAGAGCAGATAAACACTGAAGGCAAAGACTAAGTAAAAGGGAGTAACTTGTCTCTCTGCTAATCTTAGGCACAGACTTAAACCTTGATCAGATTCAAGAAAGGCATTTTGGTGTGACAACACTGAATGTGATTATGCTTACTGTTTTCTGTCGTGTTTTATAAACTCAAATCAAGCATATAATTCTGCATGTACTGCATTTGAAACATAAAATAGTTATGTGAAACTGTATGGGATAGTGATTTATATTATGTGAAACGTGAAATGGGATTAGTAATAGAATGTTGAATGGGAAGATGCCAAAAGGAGCAGAAAAAAAGGATAGCACACCAGAAATCCTTCTTTCTTTGTTGTGGGATCTTACACATAGTCAAAAATCGGGAGTGTGTATGGAACACAGACCTAGGGCATGGAACCCTGCCTTGCACAATAATTTCTTTAGCATGGAAGCTGTACTTGTTCTTTTCTTCTACAAAAAAGTTGGGGTAATAGTTCTGGTAATTTCTCTTCTACAGCATCTGCCCTGGAAAGGGAGACACGAGTTTAATGCATTCCTCATGGACATTCACATTTGCTTTTTTTTCATCTGTGGAGAGAGCATCCTAATCACTGGGGCACAGATTTCTTGTAGTAGAGGAGCAAACCCTTTGGCCAAGCCCATCTCTAGAATGAAATGCAAGATCATACAGTCAGAAAAAACACTTGGGAAAGAAAACCTGCCTGTATCCCAGTGGTTAAAGCATTCTGGAGGGCATGATTCTGGTAGTCTGACCTTTGATTGTAGGATTACTTGTCTAGATACTTGGAAAAAGTACCCGTGCAATCCTGACAGTGGGGAATTAGAATCCAGGATGGGGTTTTACTTTTTATGCTTTGTAAGCTCTTCTTTCCTCATAAATATTTAGTAATTCCAAGGAAAATTTCTTTATACAAAAGATACTGAAATACTCCCCTAGTCTGTAGTTCAGAACTTTTCGCCCTCTTTTTAATGACAAGTTATCTGTCTTGGATTCCTTTGACAGCAAGCTTTGTAGGCAATATTACAAGTGTAGAATTGCAACTGCTGACCTGTCTGATAGCGAAAGGTTTATTTTGTTGAATACTACCTGGATCAGACCATGAAGGCAAACAGCAAAAAAAAAAATCCAGTTTGAGAATCTCAGTGAAACTTAAATATGCAGCACTGTCAACATTTTGAAGAAATGGGCTTTACTAATATAAACTTGCAGGGTTTGGATGAATTTGGAGACAGACAGCTGCCAAACAGGAGTTTCAGTGATTTCAATGTTAGGTTTTGGCAGGATCTGCACTGATGATTCCTTTTATGGACCTGGCCTCCAAATGTTTATTTTTACACAGATTTCTCTTTTTTGTTCTTGAAAGAGGCTTATATTTCGCTGGGTAGTGAGAATGAAAAACATTAAAGATCGTGATGCAAACCAGTATAGTGCTAGTGAGAACTTACAGTAATTCATATGGCAGATAAAGATTTCCTTATGTACAGCAGAAAACTAAATCTGTCACCTACTTCTCGTACTTCTGTCACCACAGTAGCTTGCTTAAATTTAACCAAAATATTATTTTTCCTTTATGTCATGTTGTGATGTTTTTAGGCCCTGCACATCTGTTTAGGCTTGCTGGCAAGTGTTTCAGTTTTGTGGAATCCACGTGAGTAATGGATTTGGATATTTGTTTATATTCTTACTAGGAATTAACTAATTTTTTATTCCAGGCCGAAACATTTCTTATTTTTTTGTTTCTTTTCTCTCCTTTTAAGGTACAAGTATGAGTTTTGTCCTTTCCATAATGTCACTCAGCATGAGCAGACTTTTCGATGGAATGCCTATAGTGGGATTTTAGGGTGAGGCATTTAAACCTTATACGTTTTGGCTATGTTGTCAGCAGGCCACTTCATAGATTGCAAAAAGGAGGCACTTTTAAAATTAAGATTCTTTCATTGGTCACCTTAGGTCATGGTAGTTCCCAAGCCATTATATATAGAAATACTCAGTCTTGAAAAATTCAGATTTTTTTTGTTGTTGTTGTTGTTGTTGTTGATAAATACTAACCTCCAATTTTAGCTGGAGACTGATTAATAACCAATGCCAACTGCAAGTGTTCATGTGAGAAATTCAATAATGTCTAACTACAGCTTATAGTAACACAGATTTCATGTCCATTAACTATTTGCAGTTTGAGTTAAATACAAGAATTTCAAAACGAAAAGAGTGCTTTATGCCTCATGGTTGTTAAACATTATGAAAAGTTATAAAACACTCAGTGTAGAGCCAAAAAAAGGTATCCTGAAGTATTTAAAGACCCTGGATCATAATGCCACCAAATCATTATGCCTAAAATAAATCTTAGTATAAAACAGACCATTGCTTTTCTAGATATTTTGTATATAGATGTCTCTTTTTTTTCCTATGTGCAAAATGGTAAGCCAGTATGTGAGGAAACCGGCACATCACCATGCTGAGGATATAATTTGCTTTAGGACTAGCAGAAATAGACTAGTTCTTGTAGGTGCTCTCACCAGCACTAAAAGTTCTGCAATCAAACTGAGTTGCACACAGTACGTAGCTTCATGGAATTTGTTGTGGGATTGATCTATAAACTGTATTTTACTGGACTGAAACAGAGATTTCTAAGTGCAAATGGTTTGCAAACTGAAATTTGATCCAAAACTCTGCTCTCAGAAAGTGCTATTGATGTGTCTTATATAGCAATCTGGATAACAAACTACACTGCTTCCAAGGTGTTGACTGTAGGAAACGTAAATACTAAGACAAATACAATGAAATATATATGCTTAAATTGAACATGGTGTAAGGGTATTCTTGGTTTTCTTCCTGAGAGTTCATCTTTTTCTGTCCAATAACTTAAAACAAAATAGTGTCCTCTTTTTTCAGAATCTGGCATGAATGGGAAATTGACAACAACACATTTGTTGGAATGTGGATGAGGGAAGGAGACTCCTGTGAAACTAAGAGCAGACAGACAAAGGTATAATAACTTAGATTGTGCTAATTCAGACAGCATGACTCTACATACACTTGTGAGACTACAAACTGAAACATTCCTACCCTGAAGAAGTCATCATTTAAGCTGTGATAGAAAACATAAAGATGAATTCCTGCAGGAACTGTGTGAATGACTGGAGGAGGACAGCTAGAATCAGGATAAAATTCTGAAGACATTTTCTTATGTTTTCTCATTGGTTACTTACAACTCTTTTTTTTCCTTGATAGAGTGGTATAATTACGACTGTAAAAATACAGTAGTGCTTTGTAATTTGTATCAGGCAAAATAAAAAGAGCTCTTTGTTGAATTCAAGATGACAGCCTATTAAAAACATCCAGGAAAGAGGAGAGAAAAGAATAAGGCAGTTAACAATAGCATGCTGAGAAGCTAAGCATGGTGTTAGAACAAGCACTAGGGGCATTTCAGGATAGACTTTGAGGTGATGGAGCATATCTAGAGAAGGGCACTGGAGCTGTGGAAGGGTGTGGAGCACAAGCCTGGTGAGTAGCATCTGTCAACCAGCATCACCAGGTCTTTTTCCACCAGGCAGCTTTCCAGCTATTCTTGCCCAAGCCTGGAGCAGTGCATGGGGTTGTTACGACCTAGGTGCAGTACCCAGCAATTCACCTTGTTGAATCTCTTGCAATTAGCTGCCAACTTGGCTGCCATATCCTGGCCAAGGTGAAAATGTTATACTCTAATGGAAGTGCCTGCTTAACATCTTCATTTCCCATGGAAGCTGCAGAAAGAATTCATATTCTTGTATGACCTTTGATACTGTGATTGAAATCTTTCACTGGCATTTCATTTTGAAGACAGAAAATATTGGTGCCGCAAATCTAAAGATGAAAACAATTCTCTGCAGTCTGGAGGTATCTTGTGTTCTTAAATTAGCACATTGGTCAGAAATAAAATTTAAGAAAGTCATGCTTATGTTAGATGAGATTCTTAAGATTCTATTCACCGTCCTTTTTACTCTCATTCTTGCTGGAAATATGGTGCCTAATAGTCCAAGGAATAATGGTTGGTGGGGAGAATCATTTCCCATTAGAGAAAACAATTTTCACATTTGATAAAATAAATGGAAGATGTGCTTGCTATGATGCTTTTTCTGTTGGAAAAAAAATAAAAAAAGGCGCTGGAAGCTTTGACATGACAGCATGTACAGAAATGCATCTACTGGCAGTGGAACACAGAAAACTGATCATCAGTGATGGTATTGCTTCATGTACACCTTTCTTGCTCATCTTTGTTTTTACTGATGTTTAGGTTCATCTTGTTTGTGGAAAGAGCAATAAATTGGCTTATGTGTCTGAGCCAAGTACTTGTGTTTACTCTCTGACATTTGAGACTCCCCTCGTGTGCCATCCCCACTCACTTTTAGGTAAGATTTAAAAAATACTTTGTGGAACAGTTGGCATATTACACTACCCTCAGAGTGTCCATTTTTAAGTTGAGTTAGTACCTTAATATAAATTAATATTAAATGTTAACGTATAATATGAATTGTTTTTTAAATCCTAGTCATTATAACACATAGGTATTTCTCAAATAAATTGTCATTGCTAGTGTAGACCCAGTGAAAGATTTTTTAAATTTTTTGTTTCTTTTCTTGAACTGTAGGAATAAGCCCTGTAGTATCTGCCCATTTACTTACATTACAAAAAAGCTCAGTTAGAATTACATTGAGCAAAGGAATATGAGGAAATCTGAATATGAGTATCTGGAAATAAGAAAAATTTCTGGTCATTCTCCAGAAACTTTAAATGTGTGAAGTGCAATTTAAGTGTAACCCCAGCTCTCGAAAGCAGTAGAGACTGTGTACCGTATAGAAACATTGAGTTCTTAAAACAAATATTCTTGCATGATCCTAGAGGGGGAATTATCTAATGCACGACAGTGCTCTTGGTTTTTACATGGTTTGAATTCCATTTTTCAGTTTATCCAACTCTGACTGAAGCACTGCAAAGGAAGTGGGATGAAGCAGAGCAGCTTCTGTACGATGAACTAATAACTGACCAGGTTTATTAATTTTTTCCAACTCTATCTGTTAAAAAAACAGTTACTGTCAACTAGCCAAACCCGGCTTCTGTAGTTTCTCCTTTTGGAGTAGATGCATTTATTCTGCAGTTGGAAAATAGTAATTTTCATGTTCTGTAACTACTATATGAACTGTTAATGAAGCATGAGGACTTGGAATGGCCAGTGCAAATTACAAGCAGAGATGAGGGTTGAACAGATTGATCTATCACCTTTTGGAAACTTTCTTTTTTAGGGTTACAAAAAAATTCTGAAAGAGATTTTTGAGGAAGCAGGACTTCTAAAAGCAACAGAAGAAAATGAAGTTGAAAAACAGAGTAAGAAAATAACTCTGGAATTTGAAACAATGGAAAAGTGCAGTAAGGTATAGAGCATAATATTTACGATGGGGAATTGCCACCTTTTTACTGTATGACAGTATCAGTGGGAGAGCATTATGTAAATGGCCTTGGTATTCAGCTGAATCTCTTAATGGGTTTATCTTTTCTGGTTTCAATATGTAACAGCCTGCGTATAGTGTGATTTAGTATCTTTATTATAGCCCCTAAGTAAAAAACAAACCAGCAAAAATAAATTCCCACTAAGAAGATGGGGGTAATGAAGGAATTAGTGTATGCGCTTGGGTTGTGAACACCTTGTAGGTACTCTTTCTGGGAAATATCAGTTTGGAGACAGGAGGGAATTACTAGTGAAGATAAATGTGTAACCAGCCTCAATAATGTTGATACTTCTCTTTGTGGATAATTAGCCAGACTTGTGTAAGAATGCATTAGCTGTTGCACAAATGAAAGGCAGAATGGCTGTATTTATTTCTGAATGACTCTTGTGTATGTGAACAGTTCTTCTACAACAGAATTGGAATGGGGAAAATAGAGGTAGAAGGTGTGCTCAGCCTAAAAGAGTGCAACCTGACCATCAGAAAAAGAGCATGGAAGGGAATTCATTCATTATAATGCAGAGAAGCAGTTGCTGTTGTCTTTTTATTTGAAAAATACAGCAAAGACAAAACATCATGTAGTAATTCATTAATATAACCAAATAAAACCATGGTTCAACTGAATATACTTTAATATAAAGATCACCATTTTGATCTCATAGGAGCCGGAACAGTCGTGATATTTTTGTTTTGTTTTGTTCCTTTCATTAACCATACAGTATTTTATAATTTGTTTCTTTTCTGGCTTCATCATAGCTTAATTGACCTAAATTGGCTGGTTTCGTAACCACAGAATCTTAAATACTTATTCTTTTGCTCTATCTTTATTTATGTAAACACCAAAAGACAACAAAAAATAGGGGCTTCTCTGAGACTTCAGATATGTGCTTTGACTCTCAAAAGAACTAAGCAATCCCTGTCTGTCAGTTAACAGAAACTGCTGAGAGCAAGAACATGAAGTTATGAGGTCAAGAGTTGAGGACGTGACAAATTTCCAGACTGCAGAATTATGATAATTATAAAATAAGGGTAGTCCTGAAGCAAACTTAAGATTTGTTCTATGATAAAATGCGAGTTACAGGACAGATTTGAAATAGTTTTACTCTTGGGCTTGAAGAAAGCTGGCTCCTCTTTTGGCAACACAGACATACATCTTTTTCTAAAATTTTCTCTGTGTTCTTGGAACAACCATTTTAAGATCTTTAAAGCCAAATGGTGTAACAGCTGTGCACAGAAGCATTTTTTTCTTAAAAGCTCCCAATTTAGGTATGTATTTGAAAAGTGGGAGAATTATTTTTAATGTATTTTCTTTCTTAGGAATACAAGCAACTTTCTGAAGAAATAAAAAAACTTAGAGTTTTATTAGGTCAGCATGGTATTGCATACAAAGGAAATTCTGGTGAGTTTTTTTGGTATCATTCTTTTCCATTGTTGTCTGCTCAGAATGTGAATACCCCAATGCTGTTTTCAATTACAGCAACAGTTAAGTAATCTGGCATATATGAAGGTAAAAATCAGTAGACAGTTTTTAATAAGTACTTAGGTTTTGATTCCTGTGCATTAGGACTTACTTTGTCCTCAAAAAATCTGTTGATGACTTGAAATTCTAGCTTTATAGAAAAATTTTGACTGCTGTTGTAACTGAAGTTTGTCTCCAGTCCTTAAGGTGCCACTTTAAAAGGAAATTGATATTACATCGTTAATAGCACAAATGTGTCTTTTAAGTAACTCCACTTTCTGTATTTTAACCACAAGGCCTGATTTCTTTTGTAACACTTGAAGTTTTCTCTGTATCTTTTTGGATTGTTTTTTTCCCTTTTTGAAGTTGCCTGTTTCTTTCTTCCCTCTCTTTGATTTCTGTTAGGTAAGTACCATATCATATGCAGTTTTTAGTAGGAAAGACTCGTGCTGGCTGTGAAGGGGCATGGCTTATTTGAGCTAATTCCAGACAAGTTGTTTTTTGGAAATTTTTTGAGAGGTTTGTAGTTTGTTTGTTTGTTTGTTTTCCCTCATTCCTTTCAGACCGTCACACCCTTTATTACATGAACTATTTGTCAAGTGAGAATTTAATGTCTGGGAATACATGTATATACTTAAATACATATAGCTTTTCTTTTACAAATTGTATGTTCATAATTGGCACTTCAACAAAACACAGAACCTTTGAGCTAATTAAATTAGTTTAAAATTAGTGACATACCTAATTTTTTTCTTTTTTGCTTTGAGAAACTTTTCTAGGAAAAAATTCATATAAAAATTTTGTAGAACATGTTATCTGCACATTTAAACTATTAACAATGTAATTTGCACAATATTTCTGCCTGTTTGGTAGTTCTTTCATTATTGCAGTAGTTCTTTTAATTATTCCAGATTAGCACTGTATAATCAAAAGCAGAATTCAGTTTACTCTAGATGACTTATTTCAAAATTATTTAGTGAATTCTGTGACAAAAATATTTTGGTGTTTAGAAGCCAAATAACTGATGTCTTATTAAAAAACTAAATTTTACAGCTGGAAATACCAGTGTTGAGTATGTAAGTCACCAACCGGCAACTGCAGTGGCATCAGTTGTTAATGCGTCAAAGGATGATGAGCACCTGCATGGCGATACAGGAATTTGGAATTACACTGTATGAAGAAACTTGAGTGGTACAGAATGTAAATTAAACTGAACGTGTATTGTGCCACAAAGATGATTTACCTTCTTGTGAGTAATTCTTGACTTTTTGAATGTCTGCCCTAAAGCAAACAGTGTAGTAGAGTGAGGGCACACCATTATGAGAATTGTTGACTAGTTTCTAACAACATTTGTTACACTTCTTTGCTAAGACCAGTATTTGGCACGAATTCTCAGATTCTGTGTCTTGTCCCAACTTTTGCTATTTTTATTGATCAAATGTAGTAGAAGTTGGAGTACATACAAACCAGCTCAAGACCAGTGCTGCAAGATGTTGTAAGAAAGGTACTAAACACAGTATTAAGAACATGTTATTTCATCTATATGCTAAAAAGTTTTCTGGGCACACTTTAGCAGAAAAAGAAACGTTTTCTGCCACAGTAGTGCAGACCACACCACCCACTCATGTTGAAAGGTTGATGTCGTCTTTGGCTGTCAGGTTAAGTGGAAGTTGGTCAGAATCTGACAGGTGCATTGAAATCACTGAATTGTTACAAAAGCATAGTTGTGTTGAGGGAATACCTGGCAATTCTCTGAACGTAACACGGAATAAAATGCCCTCTTCCAACACAAACTGTGGAAGCATCACTGTAGCAGTCGGTGAACGCCGAGAACGCCATCTGCGGTCACTGCACCGCCTCCTGTGCGGTTCTCGACGGCCTTGCCCTCACGGCGGCAGTCGCGTTGAGCCGCGGCCCAGCCCGCGGGAGCCCTCGCGCTTCCGCTCATAGTAGGCGCGGGATGATCTGGGCGCTAGGCAGCTGGCGGTGAGGAGAGAGGCGGGGGCCGGGCCGGGGATGCTGGCGGTGAGGACGGGGCCGGGACGCCACGTGAGCCCTTCGCGCCGCTCAGGCGTGTGTCTTTGCAGGGCGCGGCGAGCCCCATGTCTGCCCGGACCTCGGCGGGGGCTGGCAGGGCGGCGGGACCTGGAGGGGGCGGCGGGCGCGGATCCGGAGGGTGGAGGGTCCATTCCCTTCTCCGTCAGCAGGGCCAGTCCGCGGTTCTGGAGCGTTAGCCGGTCGATGGGGAACAACCACGAGAGGCCTTTGGTGAAGGTGCTGCTGCTTAGTGTGCTGGGCACGGGGCTGTTGCTATGGTGTGTGTTCAGAGAAAAAAAGGAGGTCGACGAGCGGCTGGAAGCAGTTCTCTGCCCAGATCGTGGACTCAGTTACAGCCCAAGAAAGCAGTGCTCCCCTTCAGCTGCAGAAAGAGAACTGAGAACGAGAGTGCCGCTGCTGTGAGGGAGCTGGCAAAAGTTTGCTGGCATTTACCTGGTTAAAAGCTGTACTGGCACTGTAATGAAAAAAATTTGTTTTTCTGGTTTTTCGGCAGCCTTATCTTGCAAGCTTGATTTCTTCATGCCGCTTTCTTCTGCTGGTCTTGCCGTAGTAATTTACACTGATAGGAAAAGGTGGTGTTTCTGGATTGCGCAGGTAGGGATGAACAGGATGTATTGCAAATCAACTTGAATTTGAAGATAAGTTTTATACAACCCATCATTTTTCCATGGATCATTTTTCTTAGTGGATTGTTGTATTAAAAAAATACCTAATGTGAATGTCTGTGAAATTGTTGCTTAAGGTGACTTTCATTTGACATTTTGGTAGCTACAGAGTATATTCAGTTTATATTGAAGACAACTGTAAATTAATGATTCATTACACTGCAATTGTGTTCTGAATTTTTTTCTTTTTGTGTGTAATTCTGCTCATTAATGTAGTAATTATCTTCAAGGGTGCGTGCTTTCTGGACTACAGCTTTCTGGGCATGGTTGATTTAGGTGGTCAATACTGGCAGGAGAGTATTTTGCCCAGAATCAAAATGTTTGGCTTGCATTATGTTGGGGAGATTTTGCGGATTCATAGATACTCAAACTTGCACTCTCTGGAGACTTTTCTTGGAGAGGAGGAGTGTAAAATACTGACACAACTTAGTTCCCTTCAAAATTAGAGGCTTTTTTTTTTTTTAAGTGTTCAAATGTAAAAATGGAAAATCGGGTTTGTGCCATTAAAATCCCTAATTAAAACCCAAACACCAGCAAAGATGATAGTAGCTATTAAGATAGGCTGAAGCTATGGAGAAAATGGGGGTAGCATCATGTTTGTGTAATACCACTGATTAGTCTGAACAACATGCACTACTGTGGCTTTTGATTTTGCTGTAGAGTCCCTTAACCCCATGATGGCACACTTGATTTGGTACTGTCACAAGGTTTGATGAATTGATTGACGTGCCATTACTGAGTAGTGAGAATGTTTCCAGTTCCTACTGCAAGGAAGAGGAAGGTCTTAGAGCAGAATTCAGCCCGTGAATGCTCATAAACAAGGTAAAGCTGGGTTACAATACGGTTTCCTTCCAAGCACCGCCCAAAAATAAAAGCCACCCCAAAAGGTTACCCCGCTGTGACACAAGAGTACACGTTTGTCAGCACTGAAAAGGGACATTTAATTGTTCTGTACACCTCGGAACATCCGACCCACAACCAGAAGGCAAAAAACTTCCTTGAGAAGCAGATGCATTCGTTTTTCGTTAAGAAATTACTACTTTGGGAAGGCATTACCGCACTGGGGTGAAAACTGGAATCACAGAATTTCAAATAATAAAAAGCATTCTGGAGTGTTTAATTTTTATACAGGCAGACAGGCTTGAGAGGTAGGCAAGGAGGTAATTCATTTAATTTTTCTCCTTGTGTGAAATTCTGCAAAGACAGAGGAAGTAAGAGAGAACAGAGAAGTGGAAGAGGAGCAGTAGGAACCATTTTCACAAAGGCAGCAGTGAAAGACATGAAAGAAGAGTCACCCCAGAGAACTGCAGGAAACTGTGAGAGCCATAAGA